>JAFBJR010000193.1:1196490-1241568 GCA_016785285.1 Brachirus orientalis
TACAATATTTCAGTGAGTAAAACATGTCAATTTCATCATCAGCGTCGTCAGTAGCCCAGTATAGCAGAATACGATTTATTCATAATTTACCTTGTAAGATTCAAGATTTGAAGTAAAGGAAAGTCACTTTTCAGGTCAGGACAAATCAAGACCCAACATTAGTATTACATTAATTATAACATGTTCATAGTCACTTAAATCCGAGGTGTCAAACTCAAATGACCTGGGGGCCACTGAGCGTCTAATCTGGTCAGGAGGGAGTCGGGCAAGTGGACAACTGTGCATTAGGCGTGACGTTAAAAAAATTATATCACTGCCAAAGCAATATTTGTGTCAGTATGTCGCAGAATTAAACATTTTTTGATATGGAACATTATATATAGTTCACAGTAAATATGAATTTATAATAGAGAATGATTCTATTAATGAAAAACACATAGAAATAATAATAAATTATAATTTCTCACTGATTGGGGGGCCACATAGAAGTTGGAGTCCAATAATTTAAATCATCGTTCTTCAACACGCTCGGTTTTAACTTCAGCAGCTTATGTCTAGCACAGGGGTGTCAAACATGCGGCCCGTGGGCCAGAACCGGCCCGCCAGAGGGTCCAATCCGGCCCACATGAATTTGTAAAAGTTCCACATAATGATTAGAATCTAATCAGCATGCGAGCTACTATATTTTTCTGTTCCAGATACATGTGACACATTGTTCAGTGCTTTTGTAGATCCACTGTGATCTGTGAGTTTTAATGCACATGTGTAAATAATAAACTTTGGCATAATATTACACTTATTTCTGTCAAGAAATGTCAGGTTGTTTATAATATATTTTGTAGAAAGTTACTTCATTAAATGCAAAACAAAGGGAAACATATGGATTTCTTGTTGCTTATAGGTTATTATGTTATTATTTTTCCTGGTCTGGCCCACTTGAGATCAAATTGCACTGTATGTGGCCCCTGAACTAAAATGACTTTGACATCCCTGGCCTAGCAGTTGAACAGGCGTACCTAATAAAGTGGCCGGTGAGAGCACTTTTAATTTGTCTGAGATTAATTATTCATAAACTTCACATTCCTCCATTCTAAACTACTTCACTGGCAACAAAAGCTCCAGTGTGTTGGGTTTTTTTTTCCTCCTTTCTTTACTGACGGCCAACTTAAGGGTTTCTATTAAAGGAGGACTTGAATGCTACTTTCACAGAGCGCTGAGAGGAGAAAGCTGGTGGGCCTGGACTGACAAGGGCAACTGAACGGCCACTGAATATAGAACGTGCTCTGTTCTGTCTCGTTTCCGCAGTTCCCTTTCAGAGGGAAAACTGTTCTCCTTTGGCCGAGCCCACACAGCGAGTCACGGTGTGAGTCAGATTTTATGAGTTGGCAGTCAGAAGTTTCATCTGAAAAGCCCCCTCAGGTTAGATTTCCCACTCAGAAGGTCGGAGCAATCACATGAACCACAACACAGGATTTCCTATGGTTGTCCAAGTGGTAAATAACACTCTGCTACTTGTACCATTTACTGCACTTCTGTCTTATTTGTTTCACAGTAAGTCAGTCGTGCACATGGTACGGTTCAAATTGTATCCATGTTGCTGTTTGTGTGTGAAATGCCATTCAGATCAGTGGTTCGCAAAGTCTTTATACCAAGCACCACCTGTGAAAATACTGAGCTCTTGATATGTTGAAGTGAAGTTTGTAACCCACTCACTCTCCTGCACCAAACTCCATAGAGAAAATCAGTGTTTTAAGCTCACAGGGACACGGGAGCTGCTGGTCGGCTGCTGCCTCATTTGGTACGTTTCTGTCGGCGAGGTAAATCTGACCAAAGAATTTCAGTCAATAATGCCACAAAATAACTGGTGTGAATTAAGGGAATTGTAGAAAAAGCAGTGGATTAACTACTGTGTGCCGTGAAACGTGTTTGATTTTCTCCACAGACTTTGGTGCGGGTGAGTGGACAGTATAGACATCATAGATTTCATTCGGTGGCAAAATGTATTGTTTTCATGTTACTTTCCTTTAGAGCGGCCGAAACTTTTTAACGCCCAGTTCCACCTGAGAAAATGTCGAACCCTCGAAGTAACACCATTTTCAACAACGTTAAAATTAAAATACAGGGGTGTAAATAGGCCGAGCAAAGTCGGCTACAGACATTAATTAATTCCCAATAAAATAATCTGCTCTCTAATTTGCTCTATACTTCAGACACTGGTATAGTCAAAATTAGTTTAAGTTTATTTGTTTTATTTTCTATTTTCCTCAGCTGCACTCTGACCACATACTGTACCCCGGTTTATACAGTAGAACAGTATTTCTGATTTTCCTCCAAGCCACAGTTTGAGAACCATGGACGGAGTGTTGTTGCAGCAGAGGCTTTACCGTGAGCAGTCATGTATTTTTTCCCCACTGATTCCCAGTCATTCCCAGTTCAGACTTCTGATTTCCAATGTAAATGGAACACACTCTCATACAGAGTCAGGAGACATTTGACTTTTCTTAAACTTCCCATCAAACGGAGAGGCAGTCAACTCAGACAAATGTGGGATTTTATTGACTGTCTCAGGAACTTCTGACCTCCAGTCAGTCTTGACTGATAAAGAAAAACTAATCAACCAACAGTTTATCAAAAGAACATAATTAACTAGATTAGTTTAAAGCATCTCCCACCTCTTTCATCTTGTCTTGTAGTACGGGAAACATTCTGATTAAACGGAACAGCAAACAACAAAAATTTAAACCAAAACTATAAGTTTCGCACGACTAAAGTAGTGCAAATAAAATCATTTGCATAAACAAGAAAAAATAAGTTCAAACATCACGCATAATACTGTATTATCTTTATAATTAGTTAAATTCAACTTAGAGCAATAATTTAGGTGTATGTTTTGTTTATCTACAAAGTAACTTGTCATGAATCTTTTAAAAATATTATTAACCATCAGGTTTCCATTAAATTTACTAACCATTAAGGACAAAAATGACACCTGAGGGTTAATCAATATTTTGTTCTTTTTATGATAAATAAACATTTTCCTAATGTATTCTATTAATTCATTGGTTTTTATTTTTATATTATGAAGATTTTTGAAAATAATACAATTTTATGATTCTTGTAATTTTACAAATTATATGATGATATGCAGCTGCCTATTTCAACCAAGAGTATTGATTTTCATTGTTAAATGTCAATTACACATTTTTAGTAAAATAAAAGTGTGTAGGTTTATAACTGTACATTCCAACTTAAATGTTAAAGAAACCGTGCAAACACAAGCATTTATTTTGAAGCCTTATATTCACCTCAAAACACAACAAAAAGAATATTTTGTTTTCTTACTTAATGATTATCCTCAAGTTATGTTGAAAACAAAATGCAAAAAAATTGAAGTATTGTGTATTACAGTTGATAGTTGTAGTTGTAGTCGAGATAGACAGAGTCGAATAGTTGATTTGTTGTGGGGACCCTACAGCAAATATACATTTTTATTTAATTTAGACTACCTCTTTTCTCATTTACTTTTGATTTTGTGTACTTTAATTTAGTTTTACTAAAGGAAATGTGTAGGAAAAGAAAAACAAGTGAAGTGACCTTTGTATTCTTGCAGCTGTTGTGGGTACATATGTGAGAAACTGGAAAAATAAAGCTATAAAAATACAGATTCAGTGCAGGTATAGAGGCAGGAAGTCCACTGGACTTATTTGAAGCCTCCACCTTAGTACAAAAAATAAAAATATACAATAATATGTGTTACTACACAACAGTAATATAGTATAACCAACAGTAAAAAAGGGGGAAGTTGTCTGCACTGTGGTTTTTTTAAAAAGTCTAGTAGTCTGGTTTGTTGCTGAGGTAAGCACCTCTGAAAGCCTTTCTCTATAAATATGTGTCAACGCATCGAGATGTTTTGAGCACATTGTTTCAAGTCTCTTCATGGATTCCCTCACAAACCTCACTGCCTTTGGATTGGTTAACTGTGAGAGCAAACAAAGGAGTAGGCGGAGTTGGAGTGGAGGAGGAGGAGGAGGAGGAGGAGGAGGAGGAGGAGGAGTCACTGCAGCTGCTCTCCACTCAAAGCACAAAAACTGTCTGAAGCACAGGCACAAAGGAGAAGGAACTCTGTCTGAGCACGAAGTGTGTGGAGTGAAGGCCCCCGAGGCTGTCGGTGGGAGAGAGACAATTAGACAGACACACACACACAGAGAGAGAGAGAGAGAGCAGTGGATACTGAGTGACTCAACCAGAGTGTAAAAGAAAGAAAAGAAGGAAAAAAAAGACCCTGAAACAAACTGAAGCACCGTCAACTTTAGCTTCACTTCTTCTCCAAACTGAATGTCCTCAGGACTTTGAGTGGAAACCCCGGAGACAACTGTGCTGCTGCAGGAGCTGAAAAAAAAAGGACCAAAAAAAATTGAATTTTGACAAAGAGAAGGTGATGATGATGATGATGATGATGATGAGGAGGAGGAGGAGGAGGATGAGGATGCTCTGAAAATCTGAGTGTGGATCTGCCTCATCTCTCCCTCCGTGGAGCCTGAGATGGACCAAGACTGATTGATCTGAGTAAGTAACGGCTCCGTCTTTAACTGGTGTGTTGCAGCCTGGTGGAGAGACACTGAGGGCGGGGGGAGGGGATCTCTAACCTCGGTCCTCTGCAGGGAGGGGTCATTAAAAAACATGAGGTAGCCCCCAAAATAACAACAGTGATGCTGTTCAAGCATGGATAGAGATCCTTGTGCTAATGGCCTGAGCACCTCTCAGCGCATCCTGTTTTGAGGACTTTTGCTTCTCATATCCATTCATGGTGGACTCACCATGCGCCTCAGCCTCCCTATTGTATAGCTCTTACACCACAGACACATCGTCCACTCTGCCTCTCAGAATGTCCAACACCACCGTCCCGACCGACAGTTTCACCGCACCGTGGGCTGGAAACACCTCCACGAACATCTCTACCTGCAGCAAAAACGATGGGTTCAAGTACCCCCTGTACAGCACAGTCTTCAGCATCGTGTTTGTGGTGGGCCTGATCACCAACGTCGTGGCCATCTACATTTTCACCTGCAGCCTGAAGCTGAGGAACGAGACCACGACGTACATGATGAACCTGGTGGTGTCCGACCTGCTGTTCGTCTTCACGCTGCCTCTCAGGGTCTTCTACTTCATCAACCAGAACTGGCCTTTCGGCAGCATGCTGTGCAAGGTCTCTGTGTCGCTCTTCTACACTAACATGTACGGCAGCATGCTCTTCCTCACCTGCATCAGCGTGGATCGCTTTCTCGCCATTGTGCACCCCTTCCGCTCGAGGACACTGAGGACCAAGCGTAATGCGAGGATAGTGTGCACGGCGGTGTGGGTGCTGGTGCTGTCGGGGAGTCTCCCCACAGGCTTCCTGCTGGAGACCACGTCAAAGGAGAACAGCTTGACCAACGCTACCTTCTGCTTTGAGAACTTCTCCTCCAAGCAGTGGAAGTCCCACCTGTCCAAGGTGGTGATATTCATCGAAACGGTGGGCTTCATCATCCCGCTGCTTCTCAACGTGTGTTGCTCCATCATGGTGTTGCAGACCTTGCGGCAACCCCAAACCATAAGCCGCGGGGGGAAGCTGAATAAAACAAAGATCCTGCGCATGATTATTGTTCACCTCTTCATTTTTTGTTTTTGCTTCATCCCATATAATGTAAATTTGGTTTTCTACGCTCTGGTCCGTACCAAGACTTTAAGGGGCTGCTCTGTGGAGTCTGTGGTCCGCACCATCTACCCGATAGCCCTCTGCATCGCCGTGTCCAACTGCTGCTTTGACCCCATCGTTTACTACTTCACATCAGAGACCATCCAGAACTCCATCAAGAGGAAGTCTCAGGGAAGCCGCGCGTATGACGTCAAGTTCTCTGAGGCTCTGCAGTCAGAAACCAGCTCCAACCTTCACTTCAGCCTGAGGAATATTAAAGCTAAAGTCTTTCACAACGAGTCGTCAGTGTGATGGTGTGTTTGTTACGCTCAGGTGTTAAAAATCCACTCTTCCAGAGGATAAACAGACCTGACTAGATCACGGGAGGGAGTGGATTTTCCTTCAGAATGCTTCATGAAGCATTTGCCAAAGAAGTATTATCATCTGATCTCAGTGTCTCATCTCAGGGCAAATGTTTGGACCTGTCGAAGACAGACTCTGCTCTGCAGTATTGCTGCCAACATCTGTGGATTTATCACTTTATTTATTACTACTTATTGATTTTGCCTTTCCTGTGGAAATTGTGTTAAGCACAATTACTCTGCCAGTGACCTGACAGTGAATGTGATCACCGGAGAGCAGGACGGTCATGATACTGAATGCTACATTTGCCTACATACTGTATCTGTACATTTCCGTGGTTATTTCCGGTGCTAACTGTAGAGTAGTATCTATTAAATTAACATGAACTTATATCAAGCTCTAAAATTGTACAGTTACAAATAGGTCACAGAAGTGTCTTCTTTATTGTTCTGGCGGCATTTCCTTGTAGACTTTATGTGTTAATTGCCATTAAAATGCACTGACATGGAATTCCAGATACTGCACTCGTGCCACAGTAATGAATAAAAGTCATGCACTGTCTAAAACTAAACGAAACCTTCTCTCTTTTAAATGAAGAAACGTGTCCTCGGCCACTAGGATGTGACTAATTTCGAATGTTGACATAACACTTTGGAACGGGAGTTCAAAATTACATGTTATTTCATGCTGTTTATTCAAAATGTCAAAGCTGAGTGAGGCCACTTATCCGCTTCCAGTTTGAACAGAACACGTTAGCAGTTGAGACTTGAGACTGTCAAATGGGGATGCAAAGAAGTGGAAGTAGAAAGTCGGATGGCGCCCGTCTGCCAACTTCCTGTGTGGCAACCAATGATGGAAGAAGAGGAAGTCCCGTATTTTAGTGAAACACCCAGGAACACAGTCTCTACTGTCAGGCACAGTGTGTGAAATGTGTACAGTTAAATTTGACAGTGATTAGTTTAAAACACAGTGAGTGGATCAGTCATAGACAGGAGCTGAGACAGTGCAGCGTCTCTCATGTTTAACTTTACCCGAGACAGGAATTCCATTTTATCATCCTGTAAAATTTTGTTTTCCTCTCCCACAAGGACATAGTGTTTTAATGAACAGACAAGGCTTTTCTTCTGCACCAGAACAGCACAGTCACATTGAGTTCAGCCACGCAATAAAACAGGACACTTTCTTTGGCAATGTCTTCTATAAGTCACACTATGTAGCTCTGAATTAATCACTCACACCCTCATGTGCATAAAATATTTGATATTTGAAGTTAAATCTTGGTCCTGTTTGAGTCCTATTTGCACTTTAATAGAAATAATTGAGTGTTTAGTGGCTGCTTAATTAGGTACGCATTGGGGAGTTAGAAGTTCAACTGATTTTATTGTTTCTGAAAGTCTGGTCATTCCCCTCCGACCTGTGGCATCAGTAAAGCATTTTCTGCTGCTCACTGGATATTTTTGTGATGCCAGACCATTCTCTGTAAACACCAGAGATGATGTGTTGTGTGAAAACCCCCCGCAGATGAGCAGTTTCTGAAATACTCACTTCTAACAACCACGTTTCACATTCAAATTCACTTAAATCTCCCCCCCCCCCTCCTTATTTTCACCAGTACATGCCCGCATACACTGAGTTGCTGCCGTGTGGCTGGCTGATTAGATGTTTGCAGTTACAAGCAGTTGAATAGGTGTACCTAATGAAATGGCACGTGACTGTGTATATATTATGCATGTATATGTTAGATGGCATCTGTGAGGAGTCTGCACAGCGTGGGCGTGAGTAACAGAAAGCACATGCTGCTCTGACTTTATTGACATAACCTGAAAGTCAGGCGGCGGCGCTTTGTTCCTTCCCCACCTATAAGTCTGGGTTAAAGAGCTGGGCTTTTATGAAAACAAATAAGTACAGTTTGACTCTGAGGCACAGGACGTAGGGAATCTTACAGCTGCACCATCATCTGTTTGGCTGCAACATAACCACAATCTTACAAAAATGTCACAGACTGGAATACGTACAGGAGAGGTCGGACACAGGAATGAGTCATTTCATGAAGAGAGACAAGCAGTGTTGATTATTCGTAGCACAGTGAGGCAAAGTTCAGCGCTTGTGTGTTCCTCACATGCAACTTTTATCCTTACACCAGGCGTTTGTCATCCGGGTTAAAAGTGGTAAAGCTAAAGGTGGTTTCGAAATGTGTCAGGCAAGACCACAAGCAAGTGAAACCCCAGTTTGATTACCATAGAAAAACAGTGATAACATCATCTTCTGCCACGCTCTTTCCTGTCTTGTCACTATATGTTGCTTAATGTGGAGGGCATGAGACTGTTGGTACGCAAAAGTCCTATAGTTGTATAAGAACACTGTGTCAAAGGTCGGACCCCTCACGTGAGCCCAGCAGGCTCCTGTGCATATACAGCACTTATCTAATCAGCATGACCTCTCCTTCACGGCCGACTGCAGTGTGAGAAAACACAGATGCTGCACCGGTTGTCACAGCATACGTTCTGTTCTGCAAATTCAGACGCACCGAAACATTTGTGTACAAGTATAAGGTGGAATGACAGGTTATCTGTGTTTTGTTGTAAAAAAAAAAAAAAAAAAAAAAGGAAGAAAATATCCCCGCTTCTAAGAACGTAATATCATATTCAGTCATAAATAATTCAACACCAGTGTTTTGTCTTCACCAGGGTCATCACTGTCAGTTGCAATCTTTTCTTCTGGAGACAAAAACAAGCCTGAATCTTGCTCTTAAAGTGACACTTGTGGTGTTCTGAAGTGTGTTTGTGTGAGGCGCAGGCCCATAGCCAGTGTTGACAAGAACCAGCCGACGATATCTTAAGAATATGTTCAACAATACGACCTCATCCCACCACGAGACAGACTATTCTGGGTGGAAACTGAAGTTTGTAAGCCACTCACTCTCCCACACCAAAGTCCATAGAGAAAATCAGCGTTTTTAGCTCGTGGCTACACAGGAGCTGCTGGCGACCTGCTGCCTCAGCTGATAAGTTCGTGTCACTTGGGTAAATCTGAATGAAGGTTTTCAGACAGTTGAAATCACAAAATAACACATTTGAACTTAGTGCCGTAGGCAGCAGTGGATCAACAACTCCTGTGTGCTGTGACGTTAAATTGCTGATTTTCTGTATGGACATTGGTGGAGGGATTTGCAGAGTAAAAGCAGTTAAGAAAGCTCTCCCTCTATCTCTGTGTTCTCCAGTGAACCTCTTCGAGGCTGCTTTGATGTTCTGTCAGTCCCAGCTGACTGAAGATCCTCTGGTGTGTTGAGAGCACTTGTCAGGACTAATTTCTGCTGGGGCACTGACAGAGACCTCATGTGTGTGTGTGTGTGTGTTTTCAGGGAGGAGGAGGCAGGGGGTGAGTTTGCGGTGAGGAGGTCCTCGTCCTTAGATTCGGACCACAGCTCTGGATCATCTAACAAGAGAAAATCATGTCCTCCTAAATGGCTCTGGGTTATGTTTGGGGGGGAGTGGGTCTCTTAAGAGGATAATCAACCACTCTCCCTGCATGGCTCACAGGCAGGATTAGGAAATAGCTGTTATTACACTAATGTAGCCAGTACCCATTTAGATATGTGCACCATTTTCCCACCAGAATCCCATTTTACACATCTTGTTTTTATAGCCCTGCCTTGGGGTTTTGGGTAAACAGGTTATTATTATTGTTCTATAAAAATGTTGTCACCCTCTTGGGGGGGTGAGGAATAAAAAAAACGTGCTTGGACTTTCCTGACTGGGAAGACAAAAGGCGGCGGCAATAAAAGCAGACAATACAAGTCAGACTGTTGCGTGAATAATCATATTTCAGGATGTGGTTTGGCAAAAATAAAAAATAAAAAAAAATAGAACACCCTTGTCTGTGTTTGCACAAATGTCGGCACAACAGCTTCACTTATTTTAAATGGGAGGCAGCACCGAGCTAATAACCACCGATGGAATGAGCTCGGCGTCCGCAGGCGGGGAGGTAAACTGAATAAGCGCATCAACAGTCACATGTAATCCTCCCTTACTCTGTGTCGCCTCAGACCATAAACAGGCCTTATCAGCGCCTGGAGGGGGGTATTTGACCAGATCAGCTCTTGGTTGCATAACACCAGTGGAATGAGACAGAAGGCACAAGCAGCATGTTGATAAAACACTCCCTTTCTCCGTGTGTTTACACATGCCTGCGTGTGAACTGTCCAAGCGCGTTCAGAACACGGAAGGTCCTGTTTAAGTAGACACGGTGCAGCCATTAATTTCAACCACATTTTTAACAAACAGCGACCTTTGTTCCGGTTTCCACTGACCCGAAGAAGTCAACAGTCGTTTCTGCCTTTATGTATAAACTTGAGCCTTTGTGACAATATTTTTTAACGTGTAATTTTTGAACTTCTGTTCCATAATTCAGTCGCTCACTCCTTTCACTTAATGTACGAGTTTGATGACGTCAGCGTAAATGTTTCACACGTCCTGGCACGAAACAGGACATTGTGAACAACATGGGTGTCACATCCAAGGTTAACAGTCATTAGAATGGGTTTACCAGGAGAGCAGGAAGTTAATAAAAGCCTGTGAAATGACTGTGACCTGTTTTATTTATTTATTTAATTAATCAATCTTTGGCAAAATTCAGCATAATTGTTAAACTTGGTATTTGCCAGTAGTGTGCAGCCATTGTGGTGACAATAGACGTTTCTCAAGACCTATTTCTGTTTGAATGGTGGGTGGGTCATTACCGCCACCCTTGTTCTAACAGGTCGGATTGATAACTGAACATGTAAAATACTTTTAATAAATGCATAAAACGCATATACACTGTTAAAAACAAAAATTATTTGAGGGGGAAAAACAAACACAAGCAAACCATATGATTGACAGTGTACCAATGCAATGTTAATATCAATCTAAAATTCAAAGTCCAATGTAAATAATATACTAACTTTCAGTCAGGTCAAAACTTTTACATTAAAAACAAAACAATGCTTCACCATCAAATCTATGTATCTAATGACAGAGACTGTGCTGGATACTGTGAGTGCGGACAACGTCGCCGCCACACTACAAATACAGGTATGTGACATCTTGACACGTAAATCTCAATTTCAGTATCTAAATGTCTAATTTCTCACCTCAAATTATCTTAAAACTGTGTTTCCGCAACACAGGAAAAGTTTTATTTCAAGTTTCTACTTTACATTTGAGGGTTTTCTCGGCCGACGTGCGTGTGCAGTCTGGGATACAAGTCACCGCGCGATGCACACGTGGTAAAGATGGACAGAGCGACAACACTTCCAGATATGAGATTCGCACTTGCTGCTCACATACTTTTGAATTGGAACAGTATTTTGACATTTTGACAAACGATGGTCTTTGTTCTGGTTTTGACCCGAGTCGTTTTTTGAGCCTCTGTGACAATAGTTTTCAGGTTGTTTTTTTTTTTCTTTTTATATAGACATCAAATCTAGTGACTCACTTCTGTTACTTAATGTCTGAGTTTGAGGACGTTTGAGGACATGTTGAAATTCTTTGGAGATGCATCTCACATCCACATGCATCCACAAGTCCCAGCACGAAACAGGACATTGTGGGAAAAGGGTTCATCTGTTCTTACTCAATTCGTTCTGAGCGTCCCGCTGGGAATTCGCTTTCAGGTTAACACATGTATTTCCCAGAAGCGCCCCTGTCTGTTAACATGGAGTAGGTTGTCTACCCTGAATTCAGATTCAGGCCGTGTACCATCAGTGTTCAGGCCGTGTACCATCAGTGTTGCATCAGTGTTGTATTACAAGCTATTACAGTAAGTTTAAGAGATGAGTAGGTGTGTTCTGCTTGATGGCACAGGTTGGGGTTTCCTTAAATGCCTCTGGGTTTAAACAATATCTGCTCGGCCACTGTGAACACATTAATCTGCTGTTGTGGCTACAGCTTCTAACCAGAGGCGACAACCCACTATTTTCAAGAGAGAAAGAAAAGATCATGGGTCAGTAAACTGGGGCCACATGTTGCAGCAACATGTCCTGCATGTGTTGTATAAAACACCCATGTTTTTGATGTTAAAAAGAGGAAAGATTACTGTAAATGGTCAGTTTAGGAAATGTCAGCTGCCTGTGCACTGTGGGTAATGATCTAAAATTTCAACGGAACTCATGATAATGGGATCAGGACGAGTTTTTGCTGAAGCCTGATATTCAAGTTTTACACAACTAATCACATGGTGGGATTAGTGATACCCGGGCCTCACATAAACAAATGGCCGTAGCAGAGTCCACAGCACAACCACACATAAAAGCCGACGCTTACAGGTCAGCCTTAAGGTCACTCTTCTCATCATGAGGAATTTCAACCAACAATAATATTCCTCTTCTTCTGCTTCTCCTCCGCAGCACAATTCACTCCACTTAAACTGCAGAAAATCACTGTTTATATCCGGCGTGATGTCTTTCTCTGCTCAGGCCACAGCTGTTGGTCAAATTTACTTACTGTCGTAGTTTTTGTTTATCTGCCCCAAAAGATGATTGTAAGTTTATGTTCAAAATGAAATAATTGAACAAAATGTGGCTCATTTTATTCGGTGATTTAAACGTTGGCGATATTTAGCAGCCACTTTGACAATTTAGCAACTTTAGCTGCTCATGTCGCAGGAGTAGCTACTGTAGCTGCTAAACACCAATGCCTCGGCATCTGTAGCTACAGTAGTTGCTAACAGTTACAGCAGCAGGTAATAGTAGCAACTACTAGCAGCTTCTGTAGCGGCTGACATCAGTGACTCAGCATCTAGCTACAGTAGCTGCTAGCAGATACAGAAGCTGCAAACACTAGCAGCTTCTAGTAACTACTAGTAGCAACTGCTTGGGCTACTGTAGCAGCTAGCAGCTACTGAAGCTGCTATTGTAAAACCACCAATGCCTTGGCATCTACCCACAGCAGTTGCTAGCAGATAGTAGTTGCTATTGTTAGCAGCTGCTCTAACAGTTACTTTCATTTTTAGTGAAACTCATTGAAATATTTATTTTATCAGTTTGACAGCAGAATAAACAACTAGTGTGTAAAACAACAAGTTAAATTATGATTTTTTTTCAGTTTAAATTTTTAATTTTTTAAAATTTGTATTGTGTGTATCTCTTTTTGGAAACGAAGCAGATAATCAAGTCTGACTGTCACAGCCATAATGTCCTCTTTATCTCAATTTTCAGGATGACACACTTGAACCATGACCTCCACATTCTTTTAAATAGGGGTCTTGGTTAATTTATTGATACCCTCACTTCAGGACGGGAAGGACACGGCTCATTGACGCCCCAGAGGTTATCTCCATAAAACAAAGAAGACAATTAGTCTCATGTAGGAGAGAGATAAGACCAAGATAATGCTGTGGTCAACAGAGGTGAGCAGGATGAGCATACTGATGAGTTAAGGGGGCCACGTGTATTAATAAATGTATACAAGCAAAGGCAAAGAAGAACATTCAGAAAGTGAAAACCTCATTTTCCACTGTTAGGATCACCAACAAACTCTACTAAATTCATCTTTGTATTATAACAGTAATTATATATTTAAAAAAATACTGTTTGAGTTATGATGCTCAAACAGACAAACATGCACAAAAACGAATATGGCCGTATATTAACCAGTATAAATCCAAATTGGGCTCCATCCTCCTTCGCTCTGTTCTAATAAATTGTCTGTACATCGTGAATACTTGGACAAACCCTGATGAGCTGCAGCATCTGGGCAGGTTTTCTACACTTTATACCAACCCTGTCATCCAGGATGTGCATGAGTGTACAGCGTTCATGTTGCAGGACTCACTGCCAGGTTTCAACACTCATCCTCACATTAAGCTCATTTTTGTTAGTAAATCTAGCAGCCGCTGACATGTTGTCACAGTCTGCATGGGTTTGGAAATTAGGTCTACCTTGCAATCTGATTGTGTAACTGGTAGGCTGTTTTCTTCGATTTCACACGTTGTGTGCCTCAGTCAAAGAGCATCAGATTTTTGAATTACTTAGACACTATTTATTCACTCTCTCATGAATTTTTAAATTTCATTTTGGCTGTTGCCCTGCAGCAAAAACGGGTTGGAACTGCACGGAGTTTGTATGTTCTCCCCGTGTGTGCGTGGGTTTTCTCCAGTTTCTCTCGTTTCCTCCCACAGTCCAAAAACACGCAGAGGTTAAGTGGACACTCTAAACTGACCATAGGTGTGGGAGTGAGTGGTTGTTTGTCTCTGTGTGTTGGCCCTGCGATGAACCTGTCCGTATGTCAGCTGGAATTGGCACCTGCAGCCCAGCTGACATACGGATAGATGGATTTTATTTATTTCACACACAAACAAAAAAAAAACAATATATGATATAATATATAATATATGAATAAAAATAACTCAGTTTGAATAGAAGTTCAAGGAAACACTGGCATGTCTTAAAAAGCTTAAAAATTTGTGAGAATTATTTAGCCTGCGCTGGTTTTTGTGTGTGTGCCTTTTGCCGCTTATTTTTGTTGTACTATCACTCTGACAATGAAAAGGTAAAGCCACTGCGGACCTGACATTCACTGTGATGGACTGCACAACTTTAAATTATCGCCACGTGTGTGTGTGTGTATGAAAGGATTTCTGTTCCACGTGGTGATGAATGGAGGCTGGTCGCTGCCTGAAAACCCTGAAACACTGGCGCAGTGTTTTCAAAACTGCCGGCAATCGTGGAATAAATAATGAGCCATTTAGTAAATAGTTATAGAGCATGAAATACAGTTGCTTAACACAGTACGACATCTGTACTCAGTGAGTCCGACTGGCATGAGCGATAAAGACATTAACCATTAACTTGTCACTGATCGTTGTTTCTTGTGTGAATGCACCGTTTCAGATCAGTGAGCTACATACAGACCCACTAACTAACTGTGCAGCTGCAGACGTTTCAGCCTTTTTCCAGTTTAAATCTATCTTTTCTTTTACTTTTACAGTAAAATGCGTGATTTGGAAAACAACACAAATTCTGATTTATAGACATGAAAATTGTTTTTCTTGAGCTAAATCCCCACCCAGTTTTAAGGATGCAACGGCAACTTTTTGTTTGTTTTGTTTTTATAGCAGCTTTATTTAAAAAGAGCTTAAGAGCAACGCTGCACATAAATGGTTGTGAATGATTTAATTCTTGCATCCATTAAGAAAACAATATAAAATAAAAATAAAAGAAGAGATTTGCAACATCACCGAGAAAAAACGATTTCCAAGTTTTTAACTTTTCCTTTCTCATATTGTTGCAGGTCAACATAATTTCTTTAAATAAACTCTATCACTGGTGAAACTCAGAGGAAGGATGGCAGTGGTACAGGCCAATGCGAACCTGCCCAAAGGTGGACCGGCCCACCCGGGGGTCACCAGCCATGTGAGCGTCACAAACAATGGTAGCATTTAAAAAAGGGATTGTTCAGATTGTTTGAATTTACAGTTTTGGCACCAAATCATTAATGACTTTGTCAGTCAGAGTGCCATTTCAGACACTCATGCCAGCTGCCAGCAGGGACAGATAAATTAGAAAATTAAATTAAAGCCACTTAATAAAAGGTTGACCAAATAAAATGTACGCCTGTTTATGTGTAAGAATATGCTCACAGGTTTTGCTCATACTTAAGCAGTCTTCTCTGGCTGGAGACTGAAGTTTGCAAACCAGTCCTGCACCGAAGTCCGTTCAGAAAATCAATGTTTTAAGCTTGTCAGGAAACAGCAGCTGCATGTCTACTGCTGCCTCGTTTGGCCAGTTTGTATCACTGAGTTAATGATTATGATCACATGATTAACAACTCATGTGAGGTGTGATGTAGAATCGCTGATTTGCTCTATGGACTTTGGTATGGGGAAAAATGGTGAGCAAACTTAAGTATCAAGCCAGGAAAAGGTAATAAAAGCAAAAACAAATGAGGCACACATGTGCTTAAGATTTCGCAGACCTAAGCAGGCAAGGATTTTATGAGCTCAGCCTTTTGTTAAATCACTTTTTCCTTTTGGTGCTACCGTTGTGATAAATGAGAATGTGGAAACCCCAGCCTAAAAAATCCAAACAAGACGTCCACCAAAAACTATGAATAATAAAGCCCCGAGCTGTTCCTTTAAAGCTGAAAATCGCTTGTCAAAATGCACACATCAGGCAGGATCCAAATTTAACTGACCCTTTTCACCGTGAGCAGCTGATGAATAGTGCTGCTCCATGACCAACCCTCCTTCCTTGGCCTCGCCGGTTTCTATTGTCTGACACAGAGCGACTAAACGCAGGCCGCAGACAATGGAGGGTCAGTGCAGAGGCCCTGAAATAATCATAACAATGACAGCCAACATATTTAGAGATGCAAAGAGACAGAGACTCCCAACCGCAGCGCCGCCGTGTTATTGTATTAACAGGAAGAGCTGCTCCCCATGATACACTTCTCTTTACTGAGTGACTCATGCAGGCAGGTTGTATTGTTCTCGCCACAGACACTACAACGGCCCATTAAATACAGTACAGAAACTGAACCATGCTCGCACCGCCCCTTTCCAAAGGGAGCTACAGTGGCCTTTGCGTATCAAAAAAAGACGGAAAAAATGATTTCCTTCATCTTTGTTGGCTTATGCAATCGGATTGGAATGGGTGGAGTAGTTCTTCTTCATTTTACATAGTAAGTTTTCCAGTTTAAAACACTCTTGCCCAACAGCTGTTTTGTATTATTTTATTAATTAATTTATTTATTTATTTTTATTTATTTTTTTTTGTTTAATTTTTTATTATTTAATTTTTTTTGTGATACATTACAAAGTAATTCTCCAGGTGATACATTCCCACAGGCAAAAAAAAAAAAAAAGGGAAAGAAGGGGTAGTTACAGACAATAGTAGCTGTCAGGCGACTAAATGGAAAAGGAATAAATAAATAAATATGTTGAGAGAGAATCTGCGTTTATGGACAAAGAAACATAAAACAATATCGGCCCCTTAATTTGGTTTTTGTCACTTTTATTGCTGCTGTGATATACAAATAATGACTCGACTTGCCCGAATTAATTTCTAAAAGGCTTATTATTCTCAGGCTATAAATATGAAACGTCATGTATTTTAATGCAATTATACCCTCATGTAAACACACTTATGAGTGCTTCGCTTTCAATGCCTGCCAATAAATGTCAAAATGAAGGCTCCCCTTTGTCTGTCCTGAATAAGAAAGGTGAAGGATCAGCATCGGCATCAGTAGCCAGACAGAGATCGCTGGGTCATCTTGCATCTGTAGAGCTCTTCCTGAGTGAAGCTGGGAGCCGCTCAGGCAACAGGCCACGAAAGCAGGCACAGTGACACAGACAGAAAAGGGGAACGCGGATCGCCACCGATACAGAGCATTTATATATTTTATCGGGGGGTGCTGACAGGAGCCGAGGGTGGAGGTGTGCACACCGTTTCCCAGAAGGACCAAATGAAAGGCTTATCATTTGATAAGAGGGGAAGTCACTCGATTGTTTGCTGTATCAGGTCACCAGGATGAGCAGAAACAAAATCAATGAAGTGCTTCAGATTAGATGCTCGTGCACATCTCTGACAAGACACAGGATGTAGCTTGAGGTGTGACTCTGAGCTTTGCAAAACAGGGGGGAAATGCTTCATCGGTGGCTCTCAGTTCCACACACGGCTCTCTGTCATGAGCTGCTCGACTGAAAGCCAGGACGTGCTGTGATCTGAACCAAAATACGGCAGTGGGTGACGCGCCGGTGCCGTTGCTCATTTCACCGCTCACGTTTGTGGTCTGAGTCACGTCATTAAAATGCCTCCAGCTTGTGATCCTGCTGTTACTTAAAGGCGTGTTCAAGGTGGAGTCACAACGTGTAATTTGCAAGTTTCAGTTTTCCAACTGGGAAATCCTGACAAAGGATTCTGAGATTGGATGCCAATGTCATCAACACTAATCTGTTTTATTCTTTTCAGATTAAATCAGCTGTTTTTCTACACGGACATGTTGCACCTGTCAAAGACATAAATGCGTTCCCCTGCCCCTTAACCCTAAGTGCCTAACCTTAACCCTTATCCAATCCCTAACCCAAAACTTAAGTGTAACCCTTAGCATACAACCAGGTTTTACCAGGTCTTACTTAACCATGAAAAAGCCCTTTAATCTTGTGGGGACCAGACAAAATGTCCCCACAAATGTAGGTTTGTAAAGGTTTTTTTGGTCTCAATGAGGATATAAAAACATGCACAAACACACCCTCAAGTGAGGACCCTCATAGACATAATACATTCCCTAGCCCCTTACCCTAACCTTAACCATCACAACTAGATGCCTAACCCTTACCCTAACCTAAACCCCATTCTAACCCTAATCCTAAAACCAGGTCTTAACCCTGGAAAAAGCCCCTTTAAGGGGTGAAGAAAAGTGAGGACCAGCCAAAATGTCCTCACTTTGTAGGTGTGTATATATGATTTTCGGTCCTCACTCTGCAACAAGCACAAGAACACACACACACACACACACACACACACACACACACACAGACACACACAGTAGTTCATTCAAAAAGAGAAATTTCTTCCTTGACCCATTTATAGCCATTGAGATGCAACAGACACAAATTCACATCCTTCCTGCAAGAGGAAGCTCCTGTTCATCTGTTCGCTTGACTCCATATTTTCTGAGCTACACGAAACTGTTCAGTCAGGATTTTTTTTTTTTTTCACCTTTGACCCAGTAGAAACTGATGCATGATTTCATCCAAACCAACAGCCCACGAATAAATCCTGCCTCTCTGAAAGCTTTAATTATAGGGTTTTCGTCGAAGCTAGTTTTTCCCTGCAGGAATCAGAGCAATAATACAACAAGTAGAAAACAAAATCAAGAAAGATTAAAAAAAAAAAAATGCAAAAGGACAAACACAAAAAGTCAAAATACAGTACATACCTGCAACCTGGAGGTAATTTAACAGTGTCATATTAAGACTAGATTCAGATTGAATTGTGATGATAACCATTGTTCATGGAATACGAGCATCATACTGTGCCATAATAAAGAATTCTGCCCAAGTGAAAACTTGTTTAAAATTATTGTCTTTAAATTTACTTTGGGTATTCTTTTTTTTAGGCCAAAATTACCGGACAGTTAAGGGGATGGGCAAACAGCTGAAGAATCTGATCAAGCTGTGCATTTCAATTCTTACTGAACACATTTTGATGCATATAAATATATACTGATGCGTTTAAGGTCCACTGTTTCAGAAGTGGTGACATCTAATGACGAGACTGTTGATTGAAACACTTCCTCCCACACCTCACTCCTCCCTTTCCCAAGAAACTACGGTAGCCTTTCACTTTAAAACGCAAAATACAGGCTACATCAGGATGGATAGGTATACTGTACTTTATTGATCCCCAAAACTGTGAAATTTCTTAAAACAGAAGATGTGAGATAACTGAAAAATATACATTTAAATAGAAAAAAAAATAAATATTAAAGAAGATGCCGACTTATTGAGGGTGTTTCCCCGAATTTAGCCCCGTGTCAGCTGTAGATATTTACAGCTATCGCAATTGGGAATAAAATACTACAATAAAATACAACAATAAAGTGTAAAAATGTAAGGACATCCAAACATCTGTATGTGTAATAAATTCAATTTCTACCATCAGTCCCTCCTAAATATGTCATCCTGGGCCTTTAAAGGTGCTGCAGTTCTCACATTTAAAGTACCTGGTAACATAATCCCACATTTCCAGACTCCCCATTTTATGTTTCATGACTGAGCTGCAGAGCATGCAGCGCGCACATGCCCAGTAAATTCCGTCTCTTAACTTAAACATGGAGGTTTAATAAGGGGCAAAAACAGAGAAATAATTTGAAGGAGGAGGCTGGAGTTGGAGCCGTGGAGGGGGGATTCAGTGTGTCTTCAAGATAAGGGAGGAGCTTCGACCCCCAGTTTCCTCAATAAAACACACACCGCGGGCAGATACAGTATCTACT
This sequence comes from Brachirus orientalis, assembly GCA_016785285.1. NCBI lineage: Eukaryota > Metazoa > Chordata > Actinopteri > Pleuronectiformes > Soleidae > Brachirus > Brachirus orientalis. Next base: position 1,216,501 of record JAFBJR010000193.1, read on the forward strand.
GAGGGCTCTCACGCTGTGAGTCGTCCCGTCGGCCAATGGGAGGCTCCTCGTGGTGGAGGAACTTTGGCAGCAGCTTTAATTCGTCCCTGGTGTGACTGTTGGTGAATCAGCACCACTGTGGTTTTGTTGACTCAAGGGTTTATATCTATATCCTGTTGATCCCAAACTGTCATGGGCGAGGTTTTGGCTGTGGGTCTCGCTGTTGTCACACAGGGTGAAGCTATTGTTTGCTCTTCTCTGTCAAGACTTTTATTGGGCTCAGCTACGGTAACAGGCTCTACTTGCTCCATGGTCGCACTCTTTCCCACTGACTGGGACCTACACATTATGTTTGGCTTGCCAAATAATTTGGCCCAATTTCTAGTAGCATTTTACCACAGAATTATTAAATATTGTACACAAAAATTCGTAATCTGTTCAACACAATTAGAGCGTTTGAAAATGACACTTTCACCTGTTGAAACAACAAAGAATCTTTGTTCTTTGCATCCTTTCCCGCCTGTCCCACACACCAGTCTCTTGGACTTTTCCATCACCTAACAGTTGTGGTTAATTACAGTGAAAATGTATTTTATTATGCTTTAAACCAGTCTTTCCAAAACATTCTATATGGGCACCCAAATCTCAATATAAATTATGACAAGAGCAAATTTGTGCACAATGTAGCGGCTAATTTGCAGCCATATCTTAAGACCTAATATCATATTGCATTGGTAAACAAATAATTTCCAGGATTTCCAAATGTTTGATAAATCAATTAAAACTAGACATAAATCATAACTCAAAGGTTGAAGAGATTCAGTTCGATTGTGTGGGGGGGACCAAAAACACTCTCTGATGAACCGTCTGTGGGTCTCAAGCCAGTGTTTGGGAATCACTGCGTAAACCAAATCGTGTTTGTAAGAGCAGAGATAGCCATGGATTTTAACAGGCCATAATAAATATTGCTACACTCACCAACCACTTTATTAGGTACACCTCTGCAAACAGACGCAGTCACTATGGTTTAAAAGGAACGGTGATCTTTACAAAACTGCCATCAGAACCAAATTGATGGAAAAAAAAAAATTCAACAGAAAACCAAAATAAAGTCAAATATTTGATTTTAAACAATTAAAGCCAATTTGTTCACTTTTGTGTTGTGATGGGTAAATTGTTTTGTGTAGAATGACATCAGATGTACTGTACCTCCAGAATTAATAAAGGTATATAAAGGATTAAACAATTTTAACTTAATTGTATTTGTGTTTTGTTAATTAATGTGTAAAAAAGTATTTACAATTATTCTTCTTTCCGCTCCTTTTTAGGGATTCTCCCCTTTTTTGTTTGTTATGGTATAGTCAGAAACATTACATTAAGCTCACTCACAAATGTATTGCTTATGTTTTCTATTTGACCCATATTAAAGGGTTTTCTCAGTCCTTCCTCCCCCACAAGGTTCACGTCAGTGTTTACAGCTCCACCTAGTGGCACAGAGTGCACTAACACTATCATCTCTGTGTCCTACTAATTAAAAAATAACATCTGAAGGGAGCAGATGTCTGATGGTTTGTTTGTGCGTCACAAAGAGAATAAAACGCACTCACACACACAAAAGGAAGGATCAGTGACTAAACATGTTTAGTCTACTTTTGATAATTCAGAGGAAGCTGACATGAAAAGGTGGGGGTGGGTTTAAAATGGTTCTGACCCCATTAGGACCCAGCTGCTCCCAGTCTATTATTTCCTGCTTCCCCCAAACGGGAGACGTAAAAGCGGAACAACAATACACAGCACTGCGGAGACACAAAGTGTAGAAGCATCTAAAGTAGCTTTGGTTAAAAAAAATGTTAACATTTATTTTTGTGACAAGAAGTTAATCAATAAATAATAAACTTGAACACAGACATTTCCATACACAAACCAAAAACACTGCATCTTCTCCCCCAGAATTGTGACAGTGGGTTTTAAAAATTATCTCTTCATTTAAAGACTCACATTTTCTGCATTTATAAAGCACTTTCCCAGTCTTGATGACCAATCAAAGGTGCTTTATACTACAGAATTTCCATTCACTCAGCATCTGTATGCCTTTTTCCCCCCATCACACATTATTCATACCCATTCAAAAGCTGCCGACGCAGCTAACGTAGGTTTAAGTGTTATGACACGTCAGCATGTGGACTAGAAGAGCCAGGAATTGAACCCAAGACCAAAGACAACCCACTCTACCACTGATCCACCATTGTTTTCTGTACTGTTTAGAGGCTCTATTCATTTTAGTCCAGCATTATTTTCTTTTCTTACAGTACTATGTCAGCGAACACTGAGTAAGCAAAGGCAGGAAAGCGTTTCATTTTGCCTGATGTGTATTATATGTTTATTTTTTACTATAGGAGCTGCTAAATGTAGCATTTAGAAGTCATCGCTCCATTAAATGTAGATAAATATCAGAATGACTGATGTGCATTGTTTTTTGGAATTTTAACTTGTGGGTCAGAAGTTAAAATTGTTGGTTTAAAGAAGAAGAAGATAACACGACACACAATTAATATTATTGAATTCTAATATCATAACGTGACCCAAATGGATTCACCAACAAAAGTGTTGCGATAGAATTGAACTGTAACAAAAGCACATGGTCCCAGATTGTGACACAGTGGCTTCGCATATTCAGCCACTAAACAGGAAACAAAGGGCCAAAATAAACTTTGAACCAAGAGTCATTTGACAGAGGGAAACTAAACAAACACAATAACAATAACAAAGAGGAGACGCATCTTTGAAACACAGCAAACAGATTTGGTTGAACCTCTAACCTGCAAATAAAACCTCCCTCGCAGTCAGACTGATTGACCTCAGCTGTGACAGAAACACAGGTTCACGCAATATCCCCTTGATGAACAAACAAACCTGTGACCCAACTGTTTTACTGCAACAAGAAAATGATCACAATATTTATACAGCTTCACGAAGAGCCAAATACATTTAGGGTTTTAAATAAACCCATGTGTGTGTGTTTGGTTGACTGGGTTTCTTATCTGTATGGGATTTGCATAAACAAAATGAAAAAAATAAAATAAAAAGATCCTGAGTTTAAAAGACGAAGCGATAAGAATCTTCAGATTCCACTTGTGTAGCGATGGCTTCATTTCAGCTAAAGAATCCAACGCTTTTTTTATGCTTTTATTGTGATGTGTCAGGGTTTTCTGGAGTAGGACGAGACAAAGTTGAAGTCTGTTTCCAGCCACAGGGGGCAGCATAAGCGTCAGACATATTCACTCTGTCACGTCCCGCGTTATATTTTTTCACTGTCCACGGATTTAACCTGAGCATTGAACTCTGACGACGTGAAACTGGCAACGTTCACTTTAGCAGAAGCTTGGAGAGAAGTGACTTTAAAATATTGCTGTTAGTCTATAAAGCGCTGAATGGTTTAGACTATGAACCATCCAGACTAAGGTTATCTGGGTCAGGTTTGCTGTGTGTCCGCAGAACCAGGAGAAAACATGGGGAAGCTGCCTTCAGTGTTTATGCCCCAAATATCTGGAACAAACTCCCAGTAGAGTGCAGAAATGGATGTTTACATGAAAGATTTTTAACAAGCCTTTTCCTGCCAACATGGCAGAGTAAACAAACTGAGTCACACGAGGGTTTTTAATGCTCTGCAAACATGTTTTCAACTTCGTCGATCCAGTCACAGGGAGATTCTTCCTCAAAGTCTCTGCAAAGTGACAAACAAAGTACAACAGACTTTATCTTCCTGTTCATTTCTGCCACTTCATGTGTAAAGAACCAGTGTGTGGGATTAAGTAGGCGTGATCACAGTGTATATGAGAAACTACGGTGGCCTACAGGCAGCATAAAACCTCAAAACGTCCTCATTAAAGTACAGGAGTGTGGGTATTTCTTCTTGAAACATTTACAGCAGTTTTGGGGATTTTACATAAAATAATACCACTATATTCAGTTTTATTCAGTAGTTATTCTTAAAAAACACTTTTAGGGTTAAGGGTTTCTTCTGTCGTTTTAAGGTCGGAGGCAAACACAACAACAGTAATAACAGGAAGTAGCTGCACTTTCATACATGCACAGAATAAATCAGGTTTTTCCAGGTGCAGATCAGGTACAAAGTCTAAATCTAAGGCAACAAAAAACACAACTGTTCTTCATTTGGTTGGATCACAGACTAATGATTATTAAGATTCTGTTTCTGCTGATATATAGGATTTATTATCCCTAAATCCTACACACTGGATGTTTAATGTGAGGTGTTTATATCCCGGTCATTACATCCCTGTGCTGTCATACGTGTTTTTCTTTCAGCTCATACTCTGGTCAAAGCAAAACCACTGATAAGAGCTTTTAAATGTAAACATGAATATGATGTCGACATAAAACATGAAGCGTGGGGTAAAAATCAAATATTGTATAATTTTCTGTGACGACAGAAAACACACTCACGTGTCGTCGTCGTCGGAGCGCGGCTCCAGACGGGCGTCGTCTACGATCACTTCGGCCTCGGGGCCGTCAGTGTCGTCGCCCTGAGGCGGAGAGAGCGGCCCCTTCAGTGGGTCGTCGCCTGTGAAGAGCAATGACAAAACCACAAAAACACAGACGTTTGTGGGCATAACTCTGTCATCAATGTAAAGTCTTTTTCAGAGATTGTATTAAAAACTTCTCGTCATCTTTCTTTATTCCTGTTACGGCTGCAGGCTCCGCCCCCTCTCCTCTGATGGTGCAGTCCTTTGCTGTAAATACTCTGTATCTGTTTTTTGTGTTTTAAGATTTACACACTTGGTTTATAATTTTGAATCATGGCAGAGTAGGTTTAGATTTAACAAGTGCCTCGTCCCACTCTGCACCCAGGTACAGAAGATTTTGTCTTCATGTTTAGTTTTCAGTAGGGACAGAGATGCTGTGTTGTGTAGTTTGGTTTTACAGCTCATAGTTGTTGGATCTTTTGTTCGGCAAGACTGTGAAAAGCCAAAAGTTTTCTTTTGGTTATAATTAGTTTACGTTTTAAAACAGCATTCTCCTGCTGTGCCTCTCTGGTTTCCTGTCGCTTTCCTTTTCCCTTGCAACTACATTTGTCATGTCTTGAAACTGCAAAACAAATACGGGTACAAATAAAGTGACACGACTTCACTGCTTAAATGTCACAAAAGTGTTATTAGTTCCTGTAAAATGTTTTCTCAGTCTGTCAGGCGTACTGCGTGTTCATTTCTCAATTTTGTTTTGGAGTGGAGACGGCCTGACAAGATAAAGATGAAATGAATTTCTGTAAGTCCTAAAGGTGCTTGTGTTGAAATGTTTCCACAAACCATTGCGTATTAAAAAGGTGCTGAAGTCTCTGTTCAGATGGGCCTTTTCTAACAGACTCAGGAGTCTCTCAGGAGGATCTTTGTCCCATCGTCTCCTCTGCAGGTCGTCCTCTGGATCACACGCACCCAGAAAAACAAAATCAAACAAACAAATGTGGCAGTCTGTGTTTTTTTTTTTGTGCACTTTAGTGAGCACAGATGTTGACAGTGTTGTCATACTTTCATGATCGGCGCTGGTCGATGACACGCTGTCTGACGAGACGAGGCTTTTGTTTGCCAGCAGCTGCAGCACAGAGTCCGGGCGCTCGGCCGGCCACTGTTTTCGACGGCCAGGCGCTCTGCCTTCACAGCGACCCTCCGTTATCTCCACACCTGGGGTAAAAGGTTATTTAAAAGGCTTTTTCTGTATTAACAACATTTTTCCTGAAAAAGTAAACAAAACGCTTAACGTTTATGAATATATGAGATATTTTTTTTACATTCAAAAATCATTTTGGCTATGATTTTCTGAAGTAACAAGATATTTTGTCAAAAAAAATATTAAAAAGCTCTGTTTTCATGAATTAATTACCCAGATTTTAAAAAAGCCATTTTTTAATTAACATGACAATTTTTCCATAGGGGAACAAAATCTGTTTGTCTGAATTAACCAGACAAATTTTACTAAAAATGTTTTCTGGAAAGAGTTTTTGGTTAACCATTAAAAACATGATGGTCAAATATGGCGGGGTCGGCAGAGAATTCCTGCTCCAGATGTAAATGTAAAGGGTTAATTCTGTGTTAATAAAAAGGTAAAGGTAATTGCACACTCAAAAACAACAAAAACAACATAAAAAAAAAAATCAAAATCCCATCATCATAATTACTTCATATTCCATTTCTGCCAAATGGCTGTTACCCAGATCTTACCCACTGGACCTTTAAAGTATCTTGTATATTCAGAAAAACCAATACACCTTCTTTTTCATGTTACTCTTTTTTAAGAGTCTACAATGAACTCATTATATCCTTAATTTCGTGATGGATTTACTAAATTTAACTTGGACTTCACCTTCAAACGTAGACGTTTTTATTGAACTCTTCTCTCGCAGCAGATCCACCACCCTCCCTCCCTCTTCTCTGTTCCATCCCCTCGTCCGCCTCCCCTGCTCCTCCGCCTCCGTCACCTGTGAAAGATTTAAAGCAGCGCAGTAAATCAAACGCACCGCACGAGCTGCGCCGCCATCTGAACTAACAGGCACGTGTCAAAGGTCAGATTCCACAACGGGTCATCGCAGCTGGGGAAGTGGAAGAGTTTCAATTCTCATTTCTGCCTGTGACCATTTATCGTTCTGACAGATGTGTGGCCGTAAAATTGCTAAATGTCAAACACGCGTGAGCGACTGTCACCACACAGGAAGCTCAAGAGGACGACTGTGTTTTTACCTGGTAGGGGAAATGTGGACGCAGGAGTTTGGAAACCCGGTGAGAGGTCAGGATGGTGTGCAGGGACGGCCGGTCCTTTGGGTTCGTCTTGAAAATATGCTTAATCAAATACTGCAGCTCGTAGGGCAGGTGGTTGGGGAGCGGCGGGTACGCGCCCCGACACACCTTAAGAATCAGGCTCCTCCAGCTGGAAGCCTGGAACTGGACACAAGACAGAGGAGGGTGAGGATCTGTGGGAAAAACAACCCACGCTGCAACATCAGAGCCACAGAAAACACACGGGAGGTAATCGAACTCAGCTGAAGATAACAGGCCTCGGTCATTCCACAGCAGCAGGACCTCGCCGTGCAGAAAGATCACAGCACAAGTGTTTTCACACAGCGATTTACTGACAGTATTTTTGGAAAGAGGCCCACAGTTAAACCCAGAGAGGGAAGGTTTAGGGAAGTACCGGGTGTCTCAGGGCGCAGAGCTCGTAGAGGACGCAGCCCAAAGACCACACGTCACTGCGGGACACACAAACATGACAGAGGGTTATTCATTCACACCAGACACGGGTCATTCACTGGCACAGCCAGAGAGGTAGAGGAGACTGGTCAACACACACACACACACGTTTGAGCTTCTATCAAAGTGACATCACAACTAGATGCCTAACCCTAACCCTAAAACCAGGTCTTAACCCTGAAAAAGCCCTTTTAAAGGGTGAAAAACTGAGGAAATGTCCTCACTTTGTCAAAATGTCCCCACTCTGTAGGTGTTTATACGATTTTTTGGTCCTCACTCTGCAACAAGTTCAACACACACACACACTGGTTTCCATGACTACAGAGGACAATGCCTTGACTTACATTCATGGAGACTTACTCTAACCATAATTACTAGTATCCTAACCCGAATGTCTTCACCTTAAAATATACAGTAATTTATATTTTGGGGACTTGATTTTTGTCCCCATAAGGAAGACAAGTCCCCATAATGTGACTGTAAACAGATTTAGGTCCCCACAACATAAGGAATACCAGGTACATGCACACACATAGACACACACAGGTTACATAACAACCGCGGAGCTAAGAGCAAACGCTGTTTTGGAAAATTCCTCATTGTCAGTGCAGTGACTGGCACTATGACATCAACCAACAGCTAATAAATAAGCTCAGTGTTCACAATCTGTGTGGCAAAAGACAAAAATAGTCATCCAACCTGAGGGGAAACGTTGGTCAAACAAGTTTAAAAAGGTCCAGTGTGTAAAATTTATCAGCGGTTATTGGTAGAAATTAAATGAAAATTAATTGGTTTTTGTAGAGTAATGGTACATTCCTTTTTTTTATATGATTGTTGCTCAGGCTGAGTTTAAGATAATAAGACAGACATTAGAGTCGTACTCTGGATATCACAATAATACTGTTCATATATGGCACCAGAGTTCCTAACAATTTATTAAAAATAAAAAATAAAATTGCAATTCAAAACAATGCAATTGGTAAATCACAAAGGCTGCAATTTAATTAGATAAGTTTTGACTGTTTTAAACCATGTAGTCCATAAACGGTGGAAATAATTCATCATCCTTGCAGTATACTATACTGTAGTTAATACTGTATTTTGTTGTGTTGTCTTGTGTTGTGACATTTTCAATTTCTTACATGAATGGCAGTGTTTCAAAATTGACTTCAATGTTTGATGGTTTTTAAGTTATTCTTATGTAAGCGACTTATAAATAAAACATATTATTATTGTGGAAGTTTTTAAAAATTATGGCACAAATCAAATTCTAATTGCAAATCTATTAGAAAAACCGCACTTATCACTCAGACTTACCTCTTATTGTTGTAAGGCTTATTGTCCCAGATTTCTGGAGATACGTAATACGGAGTCCCAACGTACGAATGAGCAAACGCTTTTGAGCTGCAACAACAACAACAGGGGTAAAAGTTAAAGTTCAGTAACTTTAAACTGCAAACTTTTAACGTTTACTTTTTCCCCCGACCTGTTTAGTAAACACGCTGAGCCAAAGTCTCCGAGTTTGATCGTCCCGTCATCTGTCAGGAAAATGTTCTGGGTGACGAAACGACAGGTGATGGTTTAGGAGGGAAATTATAACATTAGGTAAAGCAGCTTTATTAGTACAACACATTTCTGCTTCAAGAAAAAAACGTCAGACACAATTTACAATTTGGACAACTATAAATTACAACATAAATCCAAGAGGGTACAGAATAATAAAAAGAGACAAAGAAAACAAACACTTAGACTAAAATAGAGCATAAAATATAGTGGAGCATTAAAACAATAATTTACTCTAAAATTATTAAAATAAAGAAATGTTTTTAACCTGGATTTTGGACTGCAATTAACTGATTTAGTTGATGATGTTTATAAAATGTTTTAGGTATTGAATATTCACATTTAAGAAGCTGAAAAATGACTGATTAAAAGATTATCAAGATAGTTGCCGATTAATTTAGTCGTCGATTAATAATCAGTTCAGCGGTTTCATCGTTGTTTATTTCAGCGTATTTGAGAGTCTGTCAACATGTAACGGACCAATAATAAATTGAATTATCGACTTCAGGCAGACACCGTGTGTAAATAAAACAAATGATTTTAGGCAAAAAATGAAAATCGAATAACATTTATAGTGTAGTGACCCATTTGTCATTGAAAAAAAGGCCATAATGGTTGTAGCTTGGTTTGTTCCAACTGCTACCAAATTCCAGTTTTAATGATACTTCCTGCCAGTTTCGGATATTTGTTGCAGATCTTTTTAAATTTGAACTCTGCCGCTCAAAAATCCCCGGTTGTTGAACAGTTTGACTGGATAAAAATCGTTCATGTCCTCACCCACCCCTGCACTGCTGTTGTGTACAAATAATGTAAGATTGTTTCTGTACAGAATAAAAAAAAAACAACAACAAAAACACCAAAAGTTACAGACTGTAGCGTTAAATGCCAACAGGCTGCTGTACCTTGGACTTCAGGTCTCGGTGCAAAACCCGTCTATCGTGAATATGCTTCGCACCCGCACACATTTGAGCAAACCACCTCAAGATCTGAAAGGAAAAAAGTGAAAATGTAAGGGAAAGATTCAAGTGAAAATAAGCACTTAAATAAAATGAAGTGCGAGATGGAGCAGAGACTGACATCATCAACACAGAACTGTGCAGTTTTCTGCTGCTTGATCCTCTGGAGCAGGTCTCCTCCTCTGCAGTACTCCATAACAATACACAGCAGGTCGTCAGCTGAACAAGAGCAACCGTGTCACATCATCACAAATGACAACAATAACCTGCATTTGTGTAGGATTTACAGCGCGCTCACCCTCGAATGCTTCCCTGAAGGCCACGATATTAGGATGTTTCATTCTGCACAGCAGGACGGCTTCTCTCCTCGAATTCTCCAATTTAGTCTGATTGTATAAAAATGCAAATATGGAAGTGTGAATGTAGTTCCAATTATGCAAAACAAGAAACCTGCATGTTTCTGTGCAACACAGCAGCCTGGATTCAACTATAATCCAGTGTTTAATATATGGAAGTCATTTTTACTATTTTATTATAACGAAAATTATCGTAACCTGCTATTACATCCCACGGATATCCATATCACCATTTTATTAGGTACACCTTTAATGTTGTACATATTCGGGTTAAAACACACTGTATATGTTTTATACCTTTATTATTTGTAATATTTCCAAACGTTTTATGTTTGTCATAATTCCTGAGTATAACACATACTTACTAATTATTACTGTGGCTCTGTTTTATATTAATTAATGAGATCATTTTTTAAAAAAATTACTATTTAAATGTTTCATTTGAAAAATAAATGAATAATATCCATAAGTAGTTATGTACATTACCCGTATCATATTCCTAAATTAATATTTTTGCACTTATACTGATTTTCAAAATAAAAGCCCCGGAGTATTTCGCAATAAAAGCATGGGCACCAGGGAAAAGACACAGTTGAATTCACAAAAACATGTTAGTTTTTCGCACTGACCTTTGGCAGCTGGATTTGTTTGAGCACGTAATCCTGTTGACTGCTGTTACACCGGACTAACAAAGCCCTGCCGAACGATCCTTCACCGATGACTCTCAGCGGTGAATAAGACTCCATGGAGCCGCTTTGGATCAAAACAAACAAAGACAGCGCAGGAAACCAACAAAAGAACACACAGCTACAACCGACCGAGCCACCGGAAGTGAAGGTTTGTATTAATGTCGAATGTCTTCATTGGGAAATTAACCAACATGTGTGGAAAACAAAGGCCAATTCAACTGAAAACACGGACAATGTTGTTGCACATGCGACCGTGTTTGTTGTCCGTCCACTTCCGTATTGTTGTATGACGTAACATGAGAACCGGGCGCGCCCGTAACGCGCGCTTCCGCCGCTAGATGGCAGTAGAGTATAATCTCCAAATCCTACTTCGCAACGCGAATGTAAATTTTCCAGCAAAAAGACGACAGTCATTTCAATACTGCTGCTTCTCTTAGTCTTATGTTGACCTGTTGACGTATTGAAGTGCTCTTATGATACATTTTACCACGAGTGTTTTTATAAGGAATGTTTGAGTGTGTATCAAAGCACTGCATTATGGCGGAAGTATACGTGTAAAAGCTGTTAACTAGCTAATCGCGTAAATAGTTGTTGACATACAACTGTCTTTAAACTTACCTCCTCGTGAAAGTGAGTTCAGAGCCCGGATAGCTCAGTCGGTAGAGCATCAGACTTTTAATCTGAGGGTCCAGGGTTCAAGTCCCTGTTCGGGCGATGCTTTTATTTTCAACATTATTCCACTACATGTGTACAGATCTCTGACTCAACCTCGTTTTTTTTAACGCAGCCACAAAAAACATTATTTAGGACAGTATGAAAATCTTACAAATAATGATAACACCAATGTATTTTACAGAATAATCCTCATACCATACAGTTGACCCCAATTTAACAGCAATAAATGGTTGACAACCAAAAAAAAAAAACAATATAGCAAATCAGAACTGCAACAGAGGAGAAGCCCACTTAAAAAAAAAAAAATCTTAAAGAGGATCTAAAGGTCAAGTGTGTAAGAAAGTGACTTATGGTGATAGATTTTTAAAGCAATGCATTTTCATATCACAGAGGAGTGAATAGAAAGAACTGGAACAGCAGGAACTATATAGACACACACATAAAATGTCTGACATGCTTTTGCATACGCTCAGCACAAATGTAAAGTGTACGTGATTTGTGATATTACACCAATATGCCCCTCTAATTTTCGACAATTCCCCAAACGTCTTGTGCAGCATAAACCTCCGTCGTGCTTCGTGGCCAAACGACTGCACAGTGAGTCCAAGTGTCTAATATTTGGTTCATTACCGCTGTGGCGGTGATCTGGTTGCACCTATCAGCGACTACACTCTGCCACCGGAGGAGAATAAAAGTAATAATGAGGTAAATATTGGCTGTAAAGCAACTGATTGTCTCCAGCTCCTGGAATATGCTGCACGAGCTGTTTGAGGGAACGTGATGGACATGTGTTTTTTTGTCTTTCCTTGATCGTGTATTGTATCAGCCTGCATTTTTATTCTGTTTGAGGTATTCTATGTATTCTTACCAGGTATTTTAAGTTACTTTAGTATTTGCTCTATTTGCTTTTATTTCAGTGCCCTACCTTTATTTCTATAACTCTGTTTGTTTTTAATTTTCCTTTCATTTCAGTTACTTTTACCTGGTTTTGTCGCTTTTAATGTGATTGTATTGGCTCCAGGGCCTTGTGCATGTTGTCATGTTGCGGCCTACGGTTTTACTGTGTAAAGCACAATCGTGCTACAATCTTTTTTGAAGTGCTTTATAAATGAAGCCGGACTTATTGACTGATTCAGTTTGATTGTATTATTTTAGAAGAGAGGAAAGGAAAAATTGAAGACAAACAGACAAATGGTCTCAGAGAAGAAACAATATAAGTAGGTCACTGTTTTCATAAACCCTGTGGCTCTCAAACTATGGTACGTGTAACCACCGGTGGTGAGTGAGCTTCTTCTGATGGAGTGGAGCTGAGGGATTTTGACTGGAGTGCATAGAGAATTACATAGAGCAGATTATCTTACTGGGAATAAATCTGCCTCCTGTGAAAAGTCCAGGACTGATTTTGCTCGGCCCATTCACACCACCGTGTGTTAACGTTGGTGATAATGGTGTTACTTTGAGAGGTCAATATTTTCTCAGTTGATATTGGGTACAAAAAGTTTGAGAACCACCGCCATGAACCAACCTGGGACCCAAACACTTAATGTCACTGATAACACGGCTGCTGTCAGAGACAGAAGGAGAACATAGTTTAACCACCTAAACAACAAGTCTACACTATGTTAAGACCATGTTTTCTGTTTCGACTTTTTCTTTTGTCAACCTTTTGAGAATGAAGTTTGCAAACCGCTCGCTCTTCTATACCAAAGTCCATAGCGAAACTCAGCAGTTGTTGATCCACCGCTGCCTCTATCAGTAAGATAAAATGTGATATTTCCTCAATTTTGTGTTTGAAATTTACGGTTGTAGGAATGTTTGAACAAAAACAGAAAAGAACAGACATTAATTCATGTCAGTGTGTGCAGGCGGCTGCCACAGAACAATGAATCACGCTCCAGGTTTGAAGTGAAAAGCACCTTAAAGCTGAATTAATCAAATTTGGCCACTAGAAGGCAGAAGCAGACAGAAACACAGCCTGATAGAGAGCTAATGTGCATGCAATAATAATAATAATAATAATAATAATAATAATAATAATAATAATAATAATTATTATTATTATTATATTGCAGTCACATTTGTGACACAATATAATAATACATTTTGTTTTTCTTTTATCTCTTCTGAAAAGCCCTCTGTTTGTACAACATCTGTGTATCTGTGAGCACTTGCACTACTTTCACTGCTCATGTTTTCAGAGAGAACACGTCTCCTCTCCACAGTGTTCAGGGACTCGTGTCACCACAGGATTGTAGCAGCGAACATGTGTTGAATTGCAGCAGAGTGGTAGACGTCCCAGAGCACCACACAAATGTCTGGAATACCAGAGAAGAAAAATGTTACAGGAGAACAAAGAGAAACAGAGAATGTTTCCTCAGAAACCCGACCACAGACACTGAACCGTGTCACTACTTTAAATGTTTTCAAGGGTGTTTTTGGACTCAACTTGCTCTTTAGCCATTTGGTAAATTAAACCGCAATATAATGCAAATCAGATACAAAGTAATATGAGTTAATAAGAACTTGATTTCAGATTTAGTGATTGTGCCACTATGACTTTCGTTTTTTTTTTTTTTCTCCTGTTTTATGATAACTGAAATACAGTATATTGCAGCTTTTGAATCTTCCAAATTAAAAATGATTTGCACATTATAATGTTCTTATAATTGTAAAATGTAGCGAGGTGCTGTTTGTGCCTGATAAGATGGGATTAACTTGAGAGCATGGAATGGGAGATGTTCTTCATAAAAGCATGAACATTTGAAGGTGCCATGGGTAAGAAATAGTGACATCTAAAGGTGAGACTGCAGATTGGAATAAATGGAGGGTTCAGCCCTTCACTTACTATACAGGATGTCACTAGTCTAAGTTTGTGGATTGAGTGTTTGTTTCAAACGTGAAACGCAAGCTCTGGCCGCTTTGTCTGTTCGAGGTGAAGTTAAGACATGGTGGCACAAGATGGCGGCCTCCGTAAAGCAAGACCCTTGCTTAAAATCCATGTAACGCTCTCAGTCGACCTTTGTGGCACTAAAAGAAGAAGCTGAAATCAAGAAGAAGAAGAAAAGGAAGCAGAAGACCACAAGTAACTCGTCCCATGTCCAGCATGACCAGTGTAATTTACAAAAGTACAATATCTTACGTGCAATTCCTGGAAATTACGCATTAAAGATCAAATTCATAGTGTATGCAGTACATTTTGGTTGTGTACAAATGTAAACGGGCTACACTGCCGAGCAAATAACAGGCTGCTAGACTCCACTCGCAAACTTTTAGTAATGAATATAAATGCAACAGTACATGTTTGACTCTTTAATTACATTTCAGAGGAAGCAGAGCGTCCCTCGCTCTCCCAGAGTAATCACCTCTGTTACTAACAATGTTTGACTGTGCTCACTCTTTTTGACTCAACGCCTTGCAAAACTTTTTGGTTAACAAAAGTTGATCAATTGGCTTTATCAGGCCGCCCTGTGTCTGCTCAGCTAATTGCAAGAGCAGAGCGTTGTTATCAGAGTTTATCATAATGAACAGAACCTCTGTGTTGTGAGAGTTTTCGTGCCACGTTGCAGTAAAGTCTTCCAAGGGGTCCTGATAAATCTGCACTCTTCTCACTCTCTTCTCTTATCTGAAGCATCTATGGGGTTTTGTGCTCCTCGTGTAGAGGAGGCTCTGAAGATGGGTTTTATTTTTTAATTTTTGATTTAAATTGTGCAGGAGAACTCCATCCAGGGACTGAATGAAAACTGTGCCGTCTGTACAGGGGTTTTCATACCGCATAATGTTTTTTTGCTTGCCTTTAAGACTGCACCCACAGGTTCTTTTGAACATTTGTGAAGAAGGAACTTTTGGGTCTTGAGGAACTTGGAGAATTTCTACAGCCAGGTCCCTCACCTTGGCTTGTAAATAATCTGTCTTGTCTGAGTTTGAACTTTCACTGAAGCAGCTTCAAAAGGTGACTCCATCTTGCTTTCTGCAGCTTTTTCACCGACACTAACAGCATACAAGATACAGAATGTCTTGACTGTGGGAGAAAACTTTAAATTTTCTTTTCTGTCTTTTTCCTGCGATTCCCCCGTGCCACTCAGATCAGGAAATATCCTGAAGATGGGGAAAGAATAAAATGACAAATATCTGGAGGAGGGGTTAACCAAGGAGCACATTTGGGATTTTAAAGTTTATTACTTTTCTTTCCTTAAAAAGATTGGTATCTGCTATTGATGAAGTGACCCAGTCATGGTAAGTTTGTGATCCATGGTGTAATCCAGTCAGTGGTGCTCAGACTTTTTATACCAAGTAAATGCCTGAGAAAATATTGAGCTCTCAAAGTAACACCATTATCCCCAATGTTAAAATGAAGGGGGTTTAAATAGGCCAGGCAAAGTCAGCTATGGACTTTTCAGGAGAAGGCAGATTTAATGATTTAATCATACTTCAGACACAGGTGCAGTGAAAATAAATTAAGATGAAGTGAGGGAAAGGACCAGGATCAGTATAATCACTTAATATGCGCAAGGGTACATCATTTTTCACAGAACTTGCACTCCAGCTATTTGTTTTTGCAAGTAAAAGATCAAAATTAAAACAAATATAATACAATTCATTATGTGTGCTATGTTTTTATAGGTAATTGTGCTAGTGGTCTGTCAACCTATGCTGTGTTTTTTATGTAAACAGGTTGAACACACTTTACCGTAGGCCAACACTTGAGTTATAAGCACAAAACCAAGGCTAAATGAAACGGAAACGAGACATTTTTCCAACAGCCACTTTAGAAGACAGTGTTTTGCATGTAAAAGGTGGGAGCCACTGAAAGAAAAGTTAGCAAAAATTACCGTAACTTATGTGTATTTAATATATTTTTTGCCATAGCAAGCGATGTTGTACTGTCTGTGTTTGTTACTGTTGTCATTGGCCGCTCGATAACTCGTTGTAAGTAGCAAATGAATGGCGCTTTTCCACCACGCAGTTTCCTTGGTTTGGTATCCGGCTCATCCTTTTCTATTACTAAAGTACTTCCTCAATGTGGGTGGGGTCGTCATAGCACGGCTGCACGAACCTGCCGTGACGTCGTTTTTACCCGCGACGCCAACAAACAAACTAATGATGAGCAAAGCAGTTTTTTTTTTTTTTGATGTACTAGGTTTTAGAAAAGTCCTTGTTAAATGTTGGAGACTAACACGTTTTCGGGATTTTAAAGTCTTTTTAACTGATCCACAGTTCGCCATTGTTCAGTTTGATTCTTGCGCTCCTGACTGAGCGACGACACTCTCTGACCAATCAGTGGCCGCCTGTCTGTCGATGTCACATTTTAGTATTGGCTTAGCTTGTTTGGGACCTCACCGGAGCAGGTACTAAAAAAAAGTCCCAGGAACCACTACTCTAATGGCAAAAACAAACAGAGTCAAGTAAATCCGAGCCGAGCTGTGCTAGAACTGTACAGCGGAAAAGCCCCATAGGCTAGCACAATACAGAGCACTGCAGTCAGACACACGTACATTTTACAATGTTTGAGGTATTCTACGCGCGTCTCAGTTTAAATGTTGAATGCACCCTTCTCTACTGGGAAACCCGGGTATTATTGTTCTCGTTGATTATCTACACAGCTAAGCACTGTCACCATTATCAGTCATTTAAATAAATAAAAAAAGCAGAGGAGCTGCAGTATCACCTTGAATCCAGATGACTTTCAAAATTGGAGCTGTGACCTCCAGTTTGTCCTGGTTCGTCTGACAGTGGAAGATCACACCCTGCACTCATGCAGGCGCTTGTAATTAGTTTTGGCTGATGAGACGTCAGGACTGTGTGAGCGTGCACAGACAGGTCTTGATTGACATCTCTTTAAATTGTCTTCTCGGCTTTGTTGCACATGTTGGACAGAACAAATTACACTCTTTTCAAAGGGCCCGCTTTGTTTTCACAGGATTCATTTGGGCATGCAACAGTGAAAAACCACAGGTGTGAATAACTGAATAAATGAAGGTTTACATTGGTTTCATGGCCCCGGGGGTTCATTTGAGCCCTTAAATGCACTTGGGAACATTTGCAAATAAGTGACGAAACCAGAAGTAATTTGAAACAGTTTAGATTTGCTAAACACTGTGTTATTTCATATTTCATTAGAAGAGAATACACAGAATGGACCATCCTTTACAAAAGGGAAAGAGATAGTGCTGCCTCACAATTTGATGCAGCAACAATAAAATGTTGGTTGGCCAGATCATAATCAGCGTACTGTATTAACCATAACAAAATCTGGGTTTACAGAATGCGGGATAAGGCATTTTATGGTCACATAATTATATATATTTGCACATGGTTACAGATTTGTGGATTCATAGCAAAAACTGTGTCACAGATCAGCATAAACGAGGTCCCACATGAAAAACAAAAACAAAGAATCTTCAAAGACCTTGACTAAATGCACGAGGGAGGCAGGGATGATTCGACGCAGATGAAACGCATCAGGGTAGAGCAGGCAATCACAGGAAGTAAATGGACACACATGGAATCAGAGAGTCTCTAATACATTTACTAATAAAGAAAGCTGTGTCAGCTCCAGACCAGTTTTTTGCTCACGTTCCTGCCATTTTTCTATCCACTTCCAGGAAAATCACAAGTGGAAATATGTCATGTTCACGCTGGGCAGACAGACACATGATAAATGAAACAAGGAAAATCATGACTGGAACAACTGTTTAAGATCAGGGTTTCTCAATCCAGGTGCTGAGGACTCACTGACCTGTATGTTTTAGATGTTTTTCTGCTCCAACACACCTGATTCAAACGGTCAGCTCATCATCAAGCACTGCACAAGACTGATAACGACCCATTTATTTGAATCAGTTGTGTTGGAGCAAGTAAAGTTCCAAAACATGCAGGACAGTGGGTCCCCAGGACCAGGATTGAGAAACACTGGTTTCAATAAACATGGACATAAATTTCCAGTGTATTCAGACTGTTGTGTTTACATGAAGCATTTTAATTCTCATCAGGCTTTTATTCTGATTATTTAAGCCCACTCAAACATACCAAATGTTAAAATTAAACTAGAAAATACAAAATCGCAACCTCGCCAAACTGAGACAGGCGTTTGGTGCTGTCAGGTTTCCTATTATGGCACAGTTCCATTCCACTTTATGCCATTATGAGCCACTTGCTGCCTCTCACACTCAATTCACTCACCAGCTGATGACCATTAAATCTGATAAAGCTCAGGACTCGAGTTCTTAGGGAACACATTGAGATTCTGCCTTAACATCTGCTGTATAAAAAAAAAGGCCTCTTCTGGCTCTTGAACAAATTTAACCTCAAAATTGATGGCGTTTCCTTTAAAATGTGAATGTGCCACAGGCTCCCAGGTACATTTTCCTCTCTCTCGTGTGGTGATTGTGTCGGCAATCGGCGTCGAGCAGCTGTGTGTACCTAAGTGCCGCAGTATTAAAATGACACCCTGTAACACGACACGGTTCCACACGTGTGGATGTAAATCAACATCTTGTAATCAGGTGATTCTGTGTAATACTCACCACCCACTAAGAACCTGAACACAGGTGTCACCAGCCAGAACAGAAACACCCGCATGAGTGCGCAGCACCTTTAGAGGTAAAAAGTGAGGACATTTCTTTTTTTTTACTGTGCGGTATGGAGAATTACATTCTGTATGATTTTTGAGCAGCTTTCTCTGACCTTCTCGTCCAGCGTGATACTTTGTTGTCTGTTAGCACAGAAAATTGTCTCGCATTCACCGTTCTAAGACAGGCGTGGATATAAGACAAAATCATATCCAAAAATCCATAAGAGTCAACAGTCATAGAAACATTAAAATTCAAAATATAATCCCAGTGGTCAGATCTATTGAAGCAGATGTATACAGTTAACGGTAAGTTCCTTTAATCACAGTGGGACACAAAGAATGAATAAAATATGGGAGTGGGATTTTGGTTTACAGTTTTTTCCTCAAACTATACCCATTTCTAGGAAGTGTGACTTCATTTCAAATCCGCAGCATTCAAAACCACGTTGTCGCTGCTCAAAACCGCTTCCTTCCACCAAAACAATAGTGTCATATAGTTACGCCGCGCCAAATGTCACACCAAATGTGAATTTTCGCGTCGCGTCGCGCCATTTGCGTCATCCTTGCTGCAGGAACACAACATTAACGGCCGGCCTGAGCCACTGGCTGATGTTGACCATTTTCTCACGCTCTTTCCTATTTGCTTTTGTCCTGGTACATATAGAAACTAGTTCCAGGTGCCCACACACAGAACTGATAAATTTCTCCTCCATTTTGAGAAGAGTCCAGCGGCCGGCAAGTACGTTACGTCATCCGGAGAGTCTCAACACTGATTGGTCAATGCGCCACCGCAATTCTTTGCCAAACTTGACCATTGGTTGGAGCGATTAATGCATTGTGCCTGTGTGTGTGAACACAACATTAGGGTTTACAGAACATCAGGGCTAGCAGCCAGGGAGCTAGCAGCTAGCTAGCAGCCCATTCCCCCACAATTTGCCTAAATGCTAATGCTAATTTGAAGATGCTTGAGGATCGAGTCATTTCCACACGGCAACGTCATGAAATTCCGGCGGCGCGGCCTACACTGCGATGCCACATATCCATTATGCCTGTATTTGGATGACGGACTGTTCAAAATTTTAGGGTACATACACAATCAAATGTTTATGTGCTGTAACGTGTGCCATTATTACGTTCAACTTGTAATAATTGTGGACTAATTGATGTTATGTTATGTGGTATATGGATGTGATATTTCAATGTCCCAGCTTGGGATTAATTAAGTATCAATCAATCAATCAATCAATCAATCAGTGAAATGTAACCTTTTTTCTTTTAAATTTTCCTGTATACACAGCATAATTTCGGAACCCCCCAAAATGACTCAAAATGCTGTAAAGCTACACCAGAAACACAGAATAAGACATTATAAGAAACGGAAACAGAATGAATCGAGCCAGGGGAAAGAAGGAAAATAAAAGTTATCATAAAGCACACAACAACTTATTTAGAGTTTACAGACTCCAGGGACTTTTTTGTTTTCAAAAAAAGCAACTATAGCAACTTTCTCTACTTTCTATAACCCTAACTACTTTCCGAGAAGGAAATGTCCATATTTTATTTTCTTCTCCCCTTATTTTACATTTCATCTCACTGTTAACAGCAGATTTTTGTAGAAACTGTAATCTTTACCCACAAAAGAAGTGTGCCAATAACAACGACGAAGATAGGGACAGAGGTGGGACTATGACACTGTCGTATGCATATTCACCGGCACCCGTTTCCATGTGGACTGCCCCTAAGACTGGGACGTAAAATAAGACAGTAAATAAAAATGAAAGTACTAGACTTAAACATGGGAACAAGAAGCAGAGGATAAATTAATTAGCACTCCGACAGCAAACCTCCACGAAGGCCGTTTGTTTCCCACAGCGTCACTGCATTCCCCTACATCTCAAGGTTAACACTTTAAATTTACATTTATGACAACATGTCCTACGAGCAAATTTATGTTCATGAATTTGCATTCATTAGGTTTTCTGATTTGTGTTCACATTTTTATTTACGTATAAAATGGTGATTGGTCTAATTACCGCTGCGTCTGAGAGTATTGATAGTTTTCATCTTAGCTCACGTGAAAACAAAGCACCTGTGTTTTTCACTGGGTGACAGGTCACTTAGGGTTCTTTATGTCTTCATGTTATCATGCAGCAATATCGTTTAAGCAATATCTTAATACAGATTGGGGTTATTGAAGCACAAAATCTTTTTTTTTTTTTTTTTTTTTTTAACTCTCTTGAGGACAGTGATTATCTTGCTGGGGTTCAGTTAAGAGAAAAAAAAATAATTAGTGCAAATTAATTGATATGGAAACACTACACTCGCTGCCAAGACTTAAAAGCTAATTGGATGTGTTCTCCCTTAAATAATCCCGCACACAGTTCAGGTATCTTTAACTGATACTATACTGTTTTTGATCATGTTTTATTTTCTTGTGGCAATTTATTTCAAAAGTAATCAAAATTAACAAGGAGAATAAAAGGGATTTTTTTTTTTTTTTTTTTTTGCTACATTTTGATTCCCTAAATTTACTTGACCCTCCAACATTAAAATATGCTATTGCTCTGAAATGCCAATCCACTATTGATAATACCAATCATTCCCAGTACTTACTTAATTTTTTAATTGTTTCCACAGACAAACTGAAGAGTCCATAACTTTTCAAGTGTACAGACAGATTCTATAGACGACTGTTTATGAAGCCAGTACTTTACCCGTATTTGTCTTCCTGCGACGCCCGTTTTCAAAGTCTGTAACAGTCGATTGCAGAACTCTCCAAACAGACTATGCTGATCGATGCAGCTCCCTCTCAATGTAGACTTCAATACGAGCCTATATTGGAATACAGACACATACTCCTGTACAGAATCTGTCTGTGCACTTGCAAAGTTATGGACACTTTATTTGTCTGTAGGACCACACAAGGGAAATGTTGTTTTGAGTCTTACGGTCGTTTTAACAAAACGCACTGCCGTCGTAGCTCAAAATAGCAAAACCATTTTTTTTTTTTTTTTTAGCAAAAAATCTCGAAAATCTTCCGATTGACGTGACTGTGACACCAACATGAAGTATGAACTCATCTGAAAATAGACCTAGAATGTATGTAACTCCGGGGTTTTCCCTTTAAGTTGAGCTACTACACTATTTAACTGGACTACTGCCATTGTTCTACAAACACTTTGGACTTTGCAAAGTTCGATTTAGTACAATTTCAGTCGGATTTTTGACATTTATTTTAAAAGTATACAGTTTTAGCTGTAGCCACACCATAATTCGGTTGTTTTAAATGCCCTGTAAACGTACCCTAATGACTATAAACGTGTGTGATCCTAACAGCATTAAAGAACAGTAGCTCTGATCCAGCTGGACTCATATAATTCCCAACGGCGGTACTATCCCTTTAACCTCGCAGCTGATGAGCGCACCCACCAACTCACACACACACTCGTGTTTGGAGACCATCAGCCGCCAGCGTGTAACAGGACCTCAGATCAGATCAGATTGCATGGTGCACTTGTTGCAAGTTCGAGGTGCAGGTGCTGATACAAAGGAGGGGAAATGCTCCAAATTGACCCCAATGTGTCATCTGGGTGAGGCATCTGGGTGACATTGTAACAATCAATGGGTGATATCAATCAGAGGAGCAGATCACACACACAATAAACAGAGAAAGATCTCATGTGAGCAGGGAGATGGTGTGGAAGGATGAAGATGCCGAGCGTTGTGAGAAAATGGGCATGCTAATGAGGGCCAAATCTATTCAGAGCAGAGCTGCATTGTAAATGAGCTGACTTTGTACTCTTGGGCATGGGGGTGGGGTGGGGGGGGGGTGGGTCTCTCAAGTGTTGTTTTCTTAATCAAAGGAGGGAGAAAACAGAGAGCGTGCGGGGGAAGAAATGACTAAAAATAGTATCAGAGAAGGCTGAGCCTTTGATGACACACATCCAGCTGGGGTAATTGCTCCGAAAAAGGTTAGCGTTATTCTTATTCACGCTTACGAAGGGAAGGACGAGGACCTACGTGACACGCGCTTGACATTAAGCTGATGGCTGCACAGACGCACAGTGCCCCAGTGTGGCACTGCATCGAAGGATTTGTCAAGAAAGATTCTTTGAAGTCCAATAACCTGAGCATGTAATCTGACCAGAGGTAACGGGATTCCCTGATCAATAATAGGGGAAAGCCGAATTTGCTACAGTCCTTATCCTCTGGTGAAAGCCACATGGATCAAAAGGTCATGGGAAAAGCTTTTTCACAGAGTGAGTTTTGCTTGCCATTGGCCTGAAATCACACATCGAATTCAGGATTTCAATAAACATTTATTTACAAAGCAAAAAAAAAAAATATATATATATATATGACAAAGAATAATTTGAACAGTAAATACAAAACATGTGCTAAAATGACAATATACATTTACACAACATATACTGTACGTATCTCATGAAATGTGTTAAATAAAACTATGTGTACATCATTGGGGTCTGAAAAAGGCTGAGGTTGAGCAGGGTTGTGGATTGATTTATGTAACAGGAATTATTGCATTTCTGTGTGTTTATTAAGGCAAAGATGAAGAGAAGACAGAGACACTTACACGTAAAAAAAAATGTACAAGTATTACCAGGGATGTAACGGTTCCGTTTTTCATGGGGGAAAAAAAATGCAGTTTTGCTTCAGGCTACAACCACATTACTCCATTTTTGTTTAAAAAATTCTTAACAGGTTTACATCACTATCACCTCTGCCTGATTTCTGATTGGTTTCATGATGAGTGGGGAGTTTTCTGAATATTCCACACTTGTCGTCTAACAACCGAGGGCCATTTAGGGACAAAAATCTTGTTGCTGAGTGGATTACCAGGCTGAAAAATCCCTCGGTAGATACCCAGAGTTATATTACTTGTCACAATAAATACCGTACCATGGTATTAACGTATGGTGGGACATTCTATATCGTTACATCCCTAAGTTTTATGTTTCTCTTAATCACAGGGTCACACTATTACAGAAACGATGACTGAAGGAGAGGAAGACTGAACAGAAAAGACAACAGAATACTCTTTTTTTGTTTCAGGAACTTTACAAATATGATTAGTCCATTTATGTTTCATTTAGGAACAGCTTTTTAGGACAAGAACTACTTTTCAGAGCCGTGTGTGTTGCATTATGAAACAGTCCCTGCAGTTGTCAGATGATGAGTCGTGTTCTGTGATGTGCAGAGCACCAGAATGACTCGGGCGTCTTTGGTGCCTGATGTGCTGTGCTGCTGCGAGTCTACAGAGTCAAGAGGGGCGCTCCCTTTCCTCGTACCGCCCGAGGTCCCCGTCCATCCCCGTCTGTCCCCGTCTGTCCCCGTCTCTCTTCAGTATGGGTACTGCTTCTGCTTTTTCCCAGCAAAACAGGAAAGCCAGGTGCACAGCAGCATGGCGGCCGCCGCCCCGGCTCCGGTGCAGTAATAAGCCCAGCCAAT
Organism: Brachirus orientalis; assembly: GCA_016785285.1. Classification (NCBI taxonomy): domain Eukaryota; kingdom Metazoa; phylum Chordata; class Actinopteri; order Pleuronectiformes; family Soleidae; genus Brachirus; species Brachirus orientalis. The sequence goes on from JAFBJR010000193.1 coordinate 1,241,014, forward strand.
CTGGCAGGAACCTGTGGAGGAAAGAAGAGGATTTAGGATGATACTGTTTTTACCCATAAGTTTTAGCGGATCCCAAACTCTGGGTCGGGACCCACAGATAGGTCGTGGGAGATTTTTTTGGGGTACCCATACAAATTTACTGAATTTTTTCCCAACCTTTTAGTTCAGATTTATGAGCATATATTTTAAAAAATATGCATACAATGACGTTTACATGGAAAAGATGCAAACTTGTTACATCTCGACGTTGCTCTTAAGGTCATGCTTCTTGTTTTCTTGTTTCCTGTTTTATTGTGAAACTGACCTCTCCTCACATTCCAGATTGCTTCACTTCCTGCCCCTGTGTGTTTTCCCTCCAGTTTTGATTGTCTGCCCCGCCCTCATTAGATTCACCTGTGTCTCGTCATCTCCCTTCACCTCAGGTGTATATAAGCTGTGCTCCCCTTCCCCTCTGTGCCAGTTCGTCTTAGTACCTCAGCGTCTGAACGTCCCAGCCATTTAATTACTTGTATCTGTTCTCCCTGGTTTTTGGATTATTGCCTGTGTATGACTTCC
>JAFBJR010000193.1:1243356-1365856 GCA_016785285.1 Brachirus orientalis
AAAAAAAAAAAAAACAGAGGAAAACACATTTCTAACGAGACTTTAGAAATTCCCACAGAAATTCCTACAGCGGTACTGACAGTGAATGCAACACTCCCTGTAGCCTAGCAACAGTCAACCCACAATGCATCATGTTGTTGCGTGACTAGCAGCAATGGTAGCATACTGTCGAAGATCTGTCTTTATCAACACAGAAGCATAAAATAGAAGATGAAAAAGGTTGTTTTAAACTTTTCTGGACCAAAAAGTATTTGTTTATTTTACCAGCTCAGTGTTAGGGTTTTTTTTTTCAATACATTCATTAGTGTTGATTTTAAATTTGTTATTAACTTGCTGCTTATAGGTTGCTGAAAAGGTGCAGCCCAACTAAATTTCTTGGTGTGAAAATCTGGCCCAGCTAAATTTGTAATATCAAGCTGTTATTTGGATTTACACCGTGTGTACATTTAATAATTTGATATTCTGTATTCTGAAATTTTATTTTACAAAGCCAATTTAAACCCCAATTAAATGAGAGACATATGCTCCCATTAAAATTATGTCTTTTACCAGGAACTCCCTATCAATTTCAGCACGAGAATGCCAGGTCTCATTCTGCATGAGTTACAACGACAAAGCTTCATAGACATAGAGTGTGCGTGTACTTGACTGGCCTGTTTGCAGTCCAGATCTGTCTCCGATAGAAAATGCATTATGAATGGGAGAATTAGACAGCAACAACCATGGAATGATTGCCTTGACTTGGAATAATTTTGTCCATTTCTGACATTGTTTTTCCTTTTTTTCTGTTTATGAGTATTTATCCCACTGGGTAAAAGGGATACCAGCAGCAAGGATTCCACCATGGGCTGTTGAGCAGCTCAAGCAGGTTGCAGGCATTAAGTTCAAAATACATTTATATTTAACAAGTAGAATTAGGTTTGTAAGTGAAAACATTGAAAATCTTTTCTTAGATTTTTTTCTGTTGAATAAAAGTGTTTTGCTTTTGTTGCATTTATAGAAAGCGTCAGTGGGTTTGTTATTTTATATGTTGTTACCAGTTGCAGGTGCAGAGAGAGAGAAGTGTGAGAGCGGGGATCATGTACTTTTAACATCTAACAAAAGAAAATCCTATTTTCAATCTTCATTTATTATTATAACCTCCCTTCCTGGACTCTGTCCATTTCACATCAAGTCAGACAGAGACAGAAATTACGGATGCTTCTCTTTTTTTTTCAAAAGTCAAAGATTTGTGTTTGAAACTGTCAACTATCTCGAATTCTGATCATCTTTGCTGAATGTGCCCTTGTGTATTGTTCATGTGTGTTTTCCAGCAGACAGATGACCACGCTCAGACGGACAGTCAGCCGCCAACACAGACCACACCTGATAGCACAGACAGCAAGGCCCAGCCCAAGAGACTTCATGTCTCCAACATCCCCTTCAGGTTCAGAGACCCAGATCTCAGGCAAATGTTTGGCGTAAGTACAAAATTAGGCGAGCATGTTTTGGACATCTGGGTTAATGTAACAAGACAAGTAAATATCGATGGGTTTGCATGTTCTGTTACAACGATAACATTGTACATATTGATAGGGATTTAAAAATGAATGACTCAACATTTGAACTTTTTTCGTTGTTTCTTTGCAGCAATTTGGCAAAATCTTAGATGTGGAAATCATCTTCAACGAGCGTGGTTCAAAGGTACATGCCACTTCTTATGCTGTCTTTCTTTCTTTGTCACAATTAAAGACTCAGTCTGTAAGTGTAAACTCGGCTGTTGTTCTGCTTCAATGGATCAACAAAATTGTTCTTGAAGAGTTGAGTTCACTGCAGCAGAGAAAGGCAGTGCCCTCGTTGTAGGTTTCATTATAACTGTCAATTTTCGGCAAAGGTAATCTTGTACAATTTTATCTAGAATGGAAGCTCTCACATAACCAAGCAAGTATTGTCTGCTCTCAGGCCCTCACCCATAGAGTGTACAGTATATGAAAACTCATATGCTGTTACATCTCGACGTTGCTCTTAAGGTCATGCTTCTTGTTTTCTTGTTTCCTGTTTTATTGTGAAACTGACCTCTCCTCACATTCCAGATTGCTTCACTTCCTGCCCCTGTGTGTTTTCCCTCCAGTTTTGATTGTCTGCCCCGCCCTCATTAGATTCACCTGTGTCTCGTCATCTCCCTTCACCTCAGGTGTATATAAGCTGTGTTCCTCTTCCCCTCTGTGCCAGTTCGTCTTAGTACCTCAGCGTCTGAACGTCCCAGCCATTTAATTACTTGTATCTGTTCTCCCTGGTTTTTGGATTATTGCCTGTGTATGACTTCCGCCTTTGCCTGCCGTTTTGGATTTGTTTGTTTGAACTGACTGATCTTTGTGTACCGACCACCTCTTTTGGACAAAGTAAAGTGACTTTTTGTTCTCTATCTGAACTGTCTTGGAGTCGTGCCTTTGAGTCCTGTTTTTTGTGAAGAACCAGTCTTAACACAAACTAGTCAATACAAGAGACACAAATTTGCTCTTGTCATGAACGATGTTGTGGTTTGGGTCATGATAGTTTGCCATCTTTAAAAAGTGGGCTACCACGTAGGAAGTTTGAGAAACAATGCTGAAGTTTATGTCAGGGGTTTAGGTCAAACTCAAATGACCTGTCAGCAGAACAACTTGCTTGGTTGTTAAATTATCTGGAGTTAGTTTTCTGCTTTGTTCTCACATAAGCGCACTCGAAAATCAAAGTCGTATTTCCCCTTTGTACACATTTGTTTGTGCAGGCCGTTGAAAAAAAACTAACAGAGGTAAGAAATAGAACGAGTAACGCAAACTAAATAAAAAGCTGTAAGGTCTGTACAAACAATATAATCAAATACACGTTGTAAACACTAAGTACTGCTGCGTCTTTGTGTGACAGATAAACACACACAACATTAGATAACAGATAAAAAAAGTACTCATGTTACAATTTCTGGAACATGTTCAGATTTCCCTGCATGTCTGACTGCAACTGTGTGTAATATATAATAGAGTAAAAACTTTACAGGTTCATTTCAAGAGATTATGTTTTCACTAGCATGTGCTTGTTTGTTTGCGTGTTGTTACCATTTCTATCACATTAATGAGGTTTAATGGGGACATTAGCCGGAGAAAAACCCATTAAATTTTGTTGCTAATCTGCTCTTTACCGAGTGCCATTCCGTTCCAGTCCTATTTCCACATACTAACTTCTTTCGACTCCTCGCAAAGACATTTAACACGTTCGTGTTACGAGCAGAAGACGTGGCAGAGTGCTTTACATTTTGTTTTCGAGCCTCTACATTTCCCTTCCTCTTGAGAAAAACGAGTCAGAATGTTTGGAACAAAGGCAGTGATTATACTGTAGATCCACTTCATCTGCAAACAGACAGGGTGGAATGTGGTAAACACACACACACACACACACACACACACACACACACACACACACACGGGTTTGCACTTCCATTCATGTGGACAGCGGAAGCAAAGGTTATCACAAATTTAACCATAACCACTTAGTTGGACCAGTTAAGTCCAATCTTGTGACCATGGACTACTGGTCCTGAAAGGTCAGTGGTTATCACAGAACAGGTCCTGAGGAGGTAACCAATACAAACATTTGTATGTTTGCACAGCTATCCTTTAATTTGGACAGCCTTACTATAATTCAAAGCCCTAAACTTAACCAGTTCCACATTAAGAACCAGATTTTGGTCTCTATGAGGACTACCGGTCCTGACAAAGTAGGTATTTTTGTCAGAAAAGGTTCTAAAAAAGTAAGGAATACAAGCATACACACACACGAGGGACAGAAGATGCACAACCTGAGGCAAAGGCTGAAAAGCAAACACCAATTACACCAGAAAGTGCTTCCTGAAGATACATGTTGCATTTTCTTTTCAGAGGATTTATCTAAAAGACCTACAGTATATCTGCTTCTAAATTTGGAAAATGCTGTGACGAGCATAAGGCTTCTCACATCAAAATTTAGGGAGAATATCTGATTAAATTTAGCCGATCTAATGAGGAGCTGGGTGGGAGGATGAGGAGGTGCCTCATTAAGAAATCATATCACCATTCTCCTCCAAACTGTGAAGACTTTGCTCTCTGAGTCTCATTAAATGTTGGATATGTTTCTCTCCAGAGTCAAACGTGATGGAAATTAGCTTCACCTCTTTTCGGCAAGTGTTAATATGGGAGAATTAAATATGAAAAACAAAGAAATGACAGTAGTTTTACTTTTCACACTGATCGTATGAGGCGCGAGTCATGTTTCCTGCAGCGACAATTCAAGGTTACGTTGGAAAAACAAAAGCACAGGGAGCTTTCATCGCTATTCATGAATGAGTACGTTCACAGGAGCGATTTAATGTTGCTGTTGTTGCACTGTTCGCGTGAAATCCACGATTCTCAAAGGAGAAAATCGCCGACATTTTACTGCGCTAACAAGAATGCGGCGAGGCTGAAACAACCATTGTGTTAATTGTGTTATACATTTGATAACACCTTTCTTTAAACAATTAAAAACACACTTTCAGATTTTCCAGCTTCTTAAATGAGAACATATTCTGGTTGCTTTGCTGCATTTGACAAAGGAACCATTTTAGTTTGTGGACAAAACAAGAGGTTTGAGAAACACTGATCAGTCATTTTTCAACATTTTATGGACCAAACAACCAAAACAGTTGACAGGTCATCACTTGCAATCCTACAATTAACTGATTAGCTGTCTGGTCCATAAAAAAATGGTGATTTGAATTAATATTATAACTACTTTTCTACAACCCATATACAGTATATTCACTTAATTGTCACAGTGGAAGAAAGAAACTTGAAACTTTACACGATCAGGAATTAAAGCAGGAGTATGCTGATTAGATTAAGATGATGTTAGAACATCTGAAATCACTGCAAACTGCATTAAAACAAGGTTTTATAATCTTCTGTGGGAACCAATTTAACCTTTATTGCCTTACATTTCTTATCTTTGAACTGATGTATTCTTATTTTCACCCTGTTTACACTGACCTCGGAGAATGTCAGTGTTTCCTTTCACATCCGTTTGTCCGGAGTAAACCTTTTTCCACAACTCCTGACCTGACCGTCGTGAGGTGTGATGTGAATATTCATCGTCCAGTGCTCAGGTGCAAATGTCAGGTCCATACCGTCTCTTGCTTCATTATAAAGTGTAATTGAAATCAAACTCTTCATGTGACCTTTACTGGATTTAATGAGATGTTTTCCCTCCACTCAGCAGTTAACAGATCATTTTTGTAATCCAGTTCATTCAACGCGTACTGCAGAAGATCAGTGTATCTTAAAGTAGGAGGAAGAAAGTAGATTAAATTAAAGGATTGTCATCTTGATCAAAATTCTACATTTTGATCAAGCATTTCATCATTTATATTCCAATCACACCAAACTAATTTTTCCCATGTACTACTCTGATCCTCAGATATAAATATTTTTTGTCAATTAGGTAAAAAATAAAAATGCTGTCTGATTGGCAAAAAAAATTAAAATAATAAAAAGCTGCTCTTTTACCTGCTGATGATACCAGCCGAATACAGAGCCCAAATCAAGCTGCTGCTTATTCCCTGCACATACTTTTAAATACAAATCTCTTCAGAAATTGACTGCAACTGGAGACTGTGCTGACTTTTCATCATGCATTATAGATGGCAAAGGTGTCGTGTCTCCTATAAAACTGGCGGTGAACAGACAATTGTGTCTGCCTTGTTTCTAAAAAGGTCAGAAAATAAAGTCTGTTCTCACTTTCTAACTTTTCTTGGAGCAGAACAACCAGCAAACACAGGACGTATTTACACAGTCAAGGGTAAAGCCTCAGTGTGTGTGTGTGTGAGTGTAGGGATTAGCACCAAAACCCAGTTCTAATATGGCACCGGTTCCTGGATGGTCAGTATGTACCAGCTCATTGCATGCGATGAGCAGAAAACAAAACCTCACACACTCTCTGTGTATATTTGATTCATTTATCTATCTGCTCCCATATGCTGTAAATGGAACTGACACAAAAACCTGAAAGTGACGCGAATATTGATGTAATAATTCTCCGTTTTCAAGTTTATCCAGCACAAATGCTGGATTCCCACTACCCACGACTTTGTTGTGTAAATGTCTCTATTCAGCTCTTGTTTACATTAATCTTAGAAATTAAAAGGGCCAGTATATGAAATGTTGCACTATTTTTTTAAGAGAATTGGTTACAAAATTGTTCTCTTCTGTTACACCTGTTCTACACTGGATGTGTGGCGTGTCTGGTTCTCACACCACATGATCATGACTTCACAACAAGGGCCTTTCTGCATGGAGTTTCCATGTTCTCATGTCCGTGTGTGCGTGGGTTTTCTCCCGGTTCTCCGGTTTGCTCCCACAGTCCAAAAACATGCAGATTTGGGAATTAGGCCAATTGGACGTTCTAAATTGCCTGTAGGTGTGAATGGTTGTCTGTGTGTCCATGTGACCCTGCGATGGACTGGTGACCTTTCACCCTATGTCAGCTGGGATTAGGCACCAACACGCCCCCCCCAATGGCCCTCATGTGGAGGATAAAGCGGTAGAAGATGAGTGAGAGAATATCAGGGCTGCAACTAACAATTCATTTTGCAGGTGGAGAGGTTGGTGGTGGCGGAAAAATGACAATAGTGACCACGATTTGCGACCGAATAAATTAGTGGTCAAAGTATATGGACAGAGTAGTTGATAATGCAAACAATGGTTAGTTGCAGCCCTAGTTCTAATCACAACATAGCGGCATCATTTACATCTCTGATAGGCGTCTCACCGAGTTGAAACTGGTTGGAGCTGTTGCTGCAGGTTTGTTGAACTTCCTCACTGTCCCATCCCAGTGGGTAGAGAGCGCAGCCCGATCCTATGAGCAGACCTGAGGAGGAGAAGAAGAGGAGGAGGAGGAGGAGGAGGACTCAGTCAGTGAAGAAGATCAATGGGAGTTTAAAAAAATAAATCATAAGACGGCGCCTGCGAGGGGGGAAAACAACAGCAAGGACAAACTGTCATCACGGAGGTGTTCACTCAGCTCCCTGAGGACGGTCTCTGTTGTGTTTACGTGCCCTCGCCTCTGTGGGCTTTTTCATCGTTTAAAAAAACATTTCCTGAATGAGGAAGAAAAATGCAACGCAAAGCAGTGGGACCCGTTGTTCCACTGCATTAAGATGTCCCGCGTGATGAAATGAGGTCAAACGTAGCTTTTGTTTGGATTCCCACTTGTTCTTTTATTTACGCTTTAATTAAACTTACCCAAAAAGACAGTGAGCTGTTGGTCCCCAATCGTGTGATGTGTGCAACCTCACCTCAGTGAGCTTTTTTGTCTTTCACGCCTGTTTACAGCAGATACTGATGGGGAGGCCGACGCTACCTGTTCCAGCTGTTCTAACTCTGAACGCCCCTTTGTAAAAATGACACGGGCCGTGGCTTCAACACTTCATCACATTTTTAGTGCATTCAAAACAAAGCACTCTTCAGCAGCCTGTGGAAAAACACTGCAAATGAACAACAAACACATGCAAATCGCTTGGTGATTTCTCACACTGGCAACGGCAGCAGGAGAAAAATACAAGCGTATTCTGGTTCAGAATAATTACTGTAAAACTCCGGAAAATCCTTGAGGGACTGCTTTATGTCGGTGATTAAAGAGACTTATTACTGTGCTTAAAGCTGCACACAGAGACAAGAGTGGAATCTAGTCAAGGCCATTACATTAAGGATTAATATACTCAATATTTGCCCACATAGCCAGGTCTTGACAGGTTATTCCCTGGGTGCCAACGCCTGTCCCATGAAATTATCCTGAGGAAGCCCCTGCTAGGTGTCTCTGCCATTAAATGAGTTTAATCCCCTTCCATGAGAGTGTGCATGTGTGTGGTGTGTGTGTGTGTGTGTGTGTGTGTGTGTGTGTGTGTCCTGCTATCAGTTTTTAGGATGTGACGATGTGGCAGGAGGCGAAGAGACAGTAAAGCTCTGCCTTCCAGCCTGATTTCCTCTGCCATCCAGGAACTGCCTGACTGCATCACAACGCCAGATAAGAAGCAGGGATTAACCCGGGACGCGTGTTTATCCCGGGGTAGACCACATTTAGAGGCCGATTAGTAGAGCTGGTTTTTGACAGTAAAGTTTTGCACAACATTTAAACATAAACAATATATTACATTTACACCATTGTCAACTGGAGCTCCGCACGGCTCTATTTTTCTGTTATGTCACAACGGCTAACTGTAATATGAACCCAGGGTCGCCCTCGTGACGCTACGGCCTAACGCTACGTAGCGTTAGTGGTAAAGGTACTGTTCTCAGTCGAAATGCAAGCCTTAAACCCAGGGCTTTACCATTCCAAACCGTGCCATGCTGTACCATGATAGAAACACGGCTTAAGATTTAGCCATAAAACGTATTGTCTAATCCTCGCCTCGTCCTGACAAGTCAATCTATGTTTGGATTGCGACTATACCAATTCTGTCTTTGTCCCAGAGTATGAGCAGTGAGAAATCAAACTTTTAAATCACTAGGAAGTGGAAAAAAAAGAACCCAAGTTCAAGCTTATTAGTATTAGGTGGTTTCTGGGTCTTCCTACCATGCATGAACTTTAAAATATTAAATCTGACAGAGCATTAAATTGCTTTCCTCGTCAGTCCAAAAAAATGGTACCAGCCTAAATTTTGCCACTGTTTTTACAGGGTTCCATAACTTCCAGGTGTTATCTGGTGGTGGGAACTATGGTCTTTCCATCCAGACTACCAATCACATAATTTGAATGTGTTAATCCAACTTTTAGACATTAGATTTATACCCTTTTACTTCTACAGAGCCTCACTTCAAAAGCCTATCCCGGTCAGTCCTATTGTTTTCCCCAGGTCGCAGCCAAAGAGGACATTGTCGTGGTTCTGGGAGAAAATTGACGGTTACGACACTTGAGGTAGAAATCGATTCAGTCAAACTCTGGCATGCTGAGGAGGATGAAGGGATAGAAAAGGCTTTGGCCAAGTGTATGTCATTACAGCTCAGGATCAGAGGGGATCCAGGGATTTTCATACATAACAAATCAGCTGTTTCTTCTTCTTCTTCAGACCCTTAGAGAGAACTTCAGACCTAAAATGAACACCTTTAGCAGAGCAGTTGGGCAAAAAAGTAACATGGGAGCGTTTGATATATAGATCCTTGTACAAGCAGCCACTGTGGAGCCCTAATGAACATGAAAACCCACTGTCGAAAAGGTGCAAAAACATTTAAGAAGCTAAAGTGAGCACATGCACTGCACAGCCAGGAGAGAATCCTCAGTTACATAATGGTGTCAAATGTTGTTTCACTCAAATTTGTAAGAGTAAAGACTGTAAAGCTCCCCAGCACGATAATGTATTCATGATTAATATTTAACAAAATCAGAAATTCCCTTTAAAGTTTTGTGTAATGCAGAGCGATAGATTCAGCAGCATGTAATCAAATTGAATTTCCACACAGCAAAAAGGGGATGAAGAAGGAAAATAACAGGCTAAATGTGGTTTTGTTTCCCAAAAAAACATTGTTATTCTACACAGCAGACTGTAAAATATGCATATGAAAACACGTATAAATCAGGATTTATGAGGATTCTCAATCATACTTTGATTAACACATTTGTTAAAATGATAAAAAAAAAAAAAAAAAGCTGCTGCAGCAGCTGCCTCGGCGAGAGGGAGGAGGAAAAGAAAGACTTCAGTGCATAGTTTCCACATCAGGTCAGATGATGATGATGATGGTGATGATGATGTAGACAGAGAGCGCTGAAAATCACCCCTGACTACAGGCAGGAGGGGAATTACTGCCATGAGAAAGACAGGGGAGCTCAGTTCCATTGTGTAGCTGCAAAAACACAGTATAAAAATGGTTTCTAGGTGAATTGTCGCTGTTTTTTTTTGTGTGTGTTAGTTTTGGGGATAAAAATCACTGAACCTTCAACTACACAGTGGGTGAAACCAGCGTGAGCTCTCACGTGTCACCTTGACAGATACACAGACTCACAGTAGGAAGCAGATGAACAAAAATATCAACACGTCACCGAGGATGTAATTCAGTTCCATATCATATCTGGCACTGACTATGTCTCTCTTTTGGCTTTTATTTCTTGTACTTATTTATTTATTTCCCGCCTCAGGATAGATAATTCCATCAAATCCCATCCTCCACACTCACTATGTGGGTTATTGAGAAGCAGAGGCAGGGAGGCTGGTGACTAGGATATGGGAGAAAAGACTTAACCGAGATTGGAAAAAAGAAAAGTTCTCTCCTGTTACGTTTTGGTGCCAAAGCCGCTTGAAAGAAATGTGAGAGGAAACTACCTCCGGCTCTGATTCTGTCTGCATGTGTGCTGCTGTAGACTGATACTTCCTGTCCTTGTTTCCTGCACTGACATCGATGCAGGCCTGAGCTGAACAAACAGGCCGTTCTGGGATTTGTGTCATTTTGCATGTGGTTGCTACCTACATTGGCATTTCACCTGTTTTTGCGGCTTTTGACCCTTTAAGCAAACTAATTTCTTCCCATCACAGTGTGTGTGTATATATATATATATATATATATATATATGAAGCTTGACATCAGTGACATCACATGACGAGACCTTGTTAACTCTGATAAAATTTAAAGGTCCAGAAAAGAGAAATGCATTGTATATTAACTAAGAACAATAGCAGTGTAGAGATGATAAAATCTACTTTTTTGGGTCATATTGATGAAAAAAAATAAAAATAAAAAAAATAAAAAATACAGATAACACTATAGTAAGTGAGTTTTAAATGTAAACAGTTTGTCACCTTTATGAGATCACAAAATGCTGATTAAGTCTATCATTACCCAACTCTCTCATTTCCACACTTGGGAAGTGATTCATTTTATGGCAAAACCATCAAAAAATGGATGTAATTTTCCGGTTTCCTCGCTGAAGCCAACACGGAAGTAGCAATACACTGAATATCCACTGGGGGGAAACTCAGCAAATTAACATAAATATTTTACATGTGTTTATTGTAATAAATAAATGTTCTCCAGAAAGTAGAACATGTTGAAATGCTGCAGGTCTGGAATAATGACTGCTCCGATTGGTTCCATACGCTTGCAAAGCACCAGGGGGCAGCATAGGGGTCGGCTAGATTCAGACTGTCAGATTCTGCAATATATCGCTCAATCTGTGTGGGTTTACAGAGCGCATTGAACCTGGATGGCTTGAAACCAGCACCATTCAGAAGCGTGTCCTGCCAAACATGGCGGAGTAAACAAACTGAGTCTTTTAAATGAGAAGAAAGAACTGGAAGAAATCACTTTCAAAATGACGGCATCTTTTGAAAAGAGGATTGCTTTCCTCAAACCACACAAGGCTCCACTTCTCTTTCAGCCCACATGATCTCCCTCAGTCGGTGGCTCGTTGTGCAGTGAGCAGATGGTCGTCCCGTGATGAAACCGTCACAGGACTCCACTAAGCTGCCATGAGCGTCGCTGGTGGACGCCACCACAGGGCTGTTTCGGCAGCGACATGACATTGAGGAACAGAAGGACAGAAAAAAGATCATAAACAGGTGAAATCTGCCACAGCCATGTCCGCACTCACTCTCTGTGTGTTCTTGTTAAAAAAATTAAAGAAATAAATACGTTTTCCTTCGGCAGCATCGATCCAGGCCCTCAGGGTCGGATCCTGTTCGAGTGCTTCTCGAGTAACACAAACCTTGGAGATTTGTTTGTTTACTTTGCTGCTTTTCCGCCAGCAACCGCTGTTTGTTAAACCTCGGCCGATTTCAGTTGCTATGGCAGCCGGATAATCTCTGGAAAGTCGTCTGTGGTGTGGGAAGTGCAGAGGAAGAGTGCACAGCGCGGAACATGAGAGGAGAGACAACTTATTCACAGATCGAGTTCCAATTGATCTCCACACAGTCGTTATCGCAACGACTATCTCGGGCCTAATGGCTTCTCTGAAAGGCCTCTCTATGAACCGGGAATGAGTTCAGTTCAACTGACTACAGTCAATCCAACGTCGTTGTAATACAGTGATCTCTCTTCTGTGTCCCTGCCACAGTTTTCATCATCACAGCTCACTCCTGAAATCACATTTTCGGGGCTTTACGTGAAGAGCCGCACTCTCCCGCCCTCTTTTCTGTCATCACTTTTTTCCCTGAAAAAGAAATTCTGCCCCCTTTTCATCCCCCCCCCCCCCCACACACACACACACACACACACACTCTGATTTAAGAAGCGGTGACGCCCTTTTGTCCAGCCTTCCTGCTCAGTGTCCACAACCGAGGAATTTCTTTGCCCTCCTTCGCGCTCCGAGACAACACCATTCAAGGTTATCATTCAAAAGGCCAAAGAGGTAAAAGAGAAAAAGCTGCCACTTTAAGCTGCAGAGAATGTTTGAATTAAGAGTGGGGATGTGCCTGAATGAGCCAGCTCAGTGTAAGACTTTCACCTTTTTTTTTTTTTTTGGGTTTGGCAGATAATCTGATGAAGGAGGGAAACGGAAGAGTAAATCACACAGTGACAAACACTGACACGACCTTTGGTCTCATTCTTAAATTCTAGAATCAGTTCTAGAAGATGTGTACGTGATGCAGTACATTTATTTTCTGGTTTTATTTTCTGGTTTCTGACTGCATATGTCCGTTAAAGCAATACAATGCATGAAAACATGAACGAGTCAGTCAGTTATATCGCACATTTTGTAAAACTATCTTTTGTGGGTTTTTTTCTTTATGATTCTGTAATTTTCCTGTATTTTGTAATTGTTTTGTTACATCTTGGACAAAGGAGCCATTAGGCCTGATTGAATTGGATGGGAATACTGAGCCTCGGTACAGGTAGGCGCTCCACTGCGAGCCAAATATCCGTGTAAAGTATTTGTAGAAAATGAAATGAAAATGAGCTGTTTCACCCTGTTTGAGGGTATGTTCTTTAAGATAAAACCCTGGTGTTTTTAAGTTAATAAAGAAACAAGAAAAACCAGGAAAGAAAATAGATAATTATCCCAAAATGTGACAATATAATGAAGACAGAGCAATAAAATGCTTCGTTACTCCAGAAAATGCAACAAACAAGTTGCCAAAAGACAAATTATCTCATTAAAGCGGCAATATTTCTGTTTTCATTTTAAAGAAAGGTTAGAAGTTAATAGTAAATGGATTGTAAAATCAAATCCATTTCATGCAGTGTTGGCTTTATTTAAGAGGAAATCTGTGCAAAATTGTTCTCCATTTATTACAGTGTCACATCTCATATGGTTCCAGGGGTTTGGGCTCGATAAATAGATTAGCCTTCACTCTAATTAAAATGACTTTGTGAACATGTTAATGTGCAGTTTACATGTGCGATGTTCAGTCGGGGGCAGTGACGGGTTCCCAGCAACAGCTTGTGTCGAATCTGTCAACAGCCTCATTCCTGCATGTTCAGACATGTTTTCTTCCTCCTTCACTTGAAACTCAAGGCACACGTCGACATGCGCAGCCTGCATGTGCCAGCTTTTCCAGTAATGTGTTGATTCCGTGTCATTCATGGTGCATGGACACAGTGGTTTTCTGAGGGACTTACTCCTCTGTGAGCGTTTTTTGCTGGCGAAGCCGATGTGTTCATGTGATGGGGGGAGAGAATCTGGGGATTCAGATGCTGAGATGTTGAGATTCCTGGGCAGGGGGGGAGCTGGAGGATGGGGAAGGTGCAGAGAGAGGAGGGATTTGTGAAGAACGTGTGATGTGCGATGTGTACAGTAAAGCATACAAATGCTGGCTGCTGCCAGCGACTGGCAAGTGAATCGTTTTTTTTCTTTTCCTCCAAGTCAACTCAACGGGTTTCCGCTTGATAGTCTTCAATTATCTTGTTGTTGTTGTTTTTTCTTCTCGTTAATTTTACATTGCCAAAAACAACCCGTGTCTTTTTTTTTTCTGCACAGACAAGAGAAAAGATGTTTTTCCTGTTGAACGGTATAAGCGTTGTCCCAACTGTTGGAGCGGTGAGGAACTGCACGGATCTGCCAGTTCCAAGGCTTTTGTTAAGTCAGTTTCCGTGAGATTTGTTGGCTTTACACTTTGAATATCAAACACAGTGTACTGTATTACTGACCAGACCTGAAAGACCAGCTCTGCATTATGCTTTGACTTTAATCAAGTGTGACCGTCCTCCTCTCCATGATGAAATGTCTCCCTCTCCTCTCTGTTCCTTGCAACAAGACACACTCCAACATGAAGCTCACTTCCACACTACTCCATTCTTTTTTTTAAAGGCATCAACCCGCAACATAATAACACCCACATTGGAGAAGTTTGAAAATTCTGCTGTATCAGTTTAAAATCTCCTGGGCTGTGTTTTTTCTGGACGGGCAGAAACAGAAAAAAATGATTGAAAAATGATGAGGACGTCATGAGTGCACGAAGAAAATCACTAGGTTCAAAAGAAATTCCTCTTTTTTCCTTCCTCTTTAAAGTTATGTTATTGAATAGAAACGTGGACGGACAAAATTCCATTATCACAAAAGAATTTAAATGACTCAAAGAGCTACTTTAGAGTAGATATCTTGCCTAAACCTTAAGTACCTTTCAGAAAGTCTCATGCAGACTGAACCACACTGTAAATGGCTGGTAAACTGACAGGATTAGAGCCCAGCTTTGTTTAATCGGCTGAAATGTTTGCTGTGGGGGGAATGTGGACATTTATATTTAACTGACAGGAAAAAAACAGTCCCCCTGTGACTAATTGCAGGTCTAAACTGAATATTGCTTAAAATATTCCTGAAACACCACCTAAAACACTTGCTGTGTGCTAACTAAAATTTAAAATATTCAAATAAGCACATTTTCACAGTCATTAAAAAAGCATCCAGTGTGACCAAACCTTTAAATTTCAAATCTTTCTGGGACTAGATCTGTAAAAAAAACATTTCCTCCTCTAATGATTACCTCACTTGTGATGCATCTGTTATCACAAGGTGGCATTTAGTTAGTGGACGTCATGTGTGTTTGCAGCAGTGATGAAATATAAGAGGTGTCTTGGATGCAAGAGCTGCTCCTCAGCACGCAGTGAACCCTGCATTACTGTCACTAGCTCTCATGTGCTGGAGTTGGACGAATGGACGAATAATACCGCTGAATATTCAAACAGCATTTTTGCTAGAAATTCCCATCGCTTCTCCTTATGTGCAAGTCTCACATGTAAAACTACAGGAACCTGACAAAGTTAGTAATTTAGGGAGACTTTATGAGAACTACATAGCTGAGGAGAGGTAGCAGTAGGGGTGGGCGATATATATCGTCTGCGATAGGATCGTGATTGTTGTTTTAACATTATCGAGTATTTAATTCAGTTCGCCAAAACCAATGAAACGCACGGCGACACTTCCCACTACACAGCACGACTCGGCCACGCGACTAGTGGGCCTACGTGATCACATGACCTCTCTCGCGAGCAGCCTTGCAACAGGTCAGCAGCCCAGGCGCGGGTCAAAACACTGTCATATGCAAGATTTGTCGGAAATCTATCGCCGTTTAATGAGCACTTGCTGTTGATGGCTATTGCTCAGTATTTCTTATGGATGCGTTTTTTTTTAAAGAATTCAATGTTCCTGCACTGTAGTTCAATTTAGTTATTTTTTAATTTGTCTGATAAAGTTTAAAGACAATAAATAAGAGTGTTTTCCTTAAACATTTTAATCGTTGTAGTAGGTATTATTCAGAGAATTCCAATCACATTTTTGAAAATATCGACAAAACATCGTTGTCGTTAAAATCCTCCCTCGGTAGCAGTTCTTCATGAACGTGCTTTCAGGCCGTGCTGACGACTCAGCGACAGCCAACAGGTGATACACTGCAAAACTGAGCAAGGCATGCACAAAGTATGCTGCAAACTGTGTTTTGGAGTCTCCTTAAGTTTTCTTGCACACAAAAAGCCAGAGGACCTTCCACACCAAAGGAAAAAAAGGACAAAAAAAACCCAAAAGTAATATGATGATCAAGAGGAAAACTGCCATTTAAAATTAATCTGAAAAAAGGATGTGGCTTCATTTGACATAAGAGTCTGCAGACAAATACCAGATGTTAGTGGTTTCTTTGATTCCTGGGAAGGGGCCTGAAATTAAAGGTCTTAGTGTAAATGGTCCAATCCTCTTGACGATTTGGTTGCGGTGATAGCGAGACTTTAGTTGGTATGTTGTCAGTTAAAATGAGATAAGAAATGGGTGAATGTGGGCCACTTTGTTGGTGTGTACCACTCTCAGCTCTGTCCATGTCCAACCATCACTCACCATCACTGGCCCTGAGCAGTGGGAGCAGCTTGGGCCACACTGATCTGTTCCGGTGCTTCTCCTTCAGGCGTTCTGACACGAGCAGGCCTTATCTAATCACAGCGCTCATTTGTCACACAGTTTCCAACGACATGCGGTGATTAATAAACACACCAATTACAAGAACAAAGTGGATCTTAGGTTCATTAAGCAGTCGATGTGTAGTAACAGTATCGGTCTTAGGCTCCATCCATACTTCTGTGTTTTCATTTGCACACAGCGGCTACGGTCATGATATACTGTATACATAGTTAAGAACAATTAGTATAACACAAAATTATACTAAAAAGTTTGTGTGAGAAACAGTGGGGATAAGTTCTATGTAACTATTAAGTTGTGGCCAAAGCAGAATGTATGCAGTTATAAAGAAAACAAATGAATGTGGATGGAGTCTTGCAGAATTACAGACTGACAGAATTTTGAAAAAAAATAACATCGTAGCCGACTGTATTTCATCTGCTGACTCTGACTGATGTCACGGTATAGTCTCAGAGGTGAAACACATTTATTTGAGGACTTACAGGAGAACACTGACGTGGCAGTGAGATAAATGTTGTTGTTTGACTCCTGTTTCAAACGTCACGGCTGTATGTCAGCCATTACTTTTGTTATTCTTAATGTTTTTCACATGTGGGCGTACCCCACTCTTACTAGACTGAATTGTTTTTGAATCAAAACTGCTGTTTTCCAAGAAAAAATCCAGATGCATTGCTCTCTGATTCATAATCTGATTGAACCATGGGGTACTTAGATATTCCAATTCTTACAATGTAGTGCATAAAACGAGCCGGGCGTGAAGCCTCGTTGTGCTAAATGTGAAGCGAATCCCGTTAAATAGAGAGATATTTTCTGTACGTCTCACTCTTTCCTGCAACAGCACCCACGTCTCCGTGCAACCTCAACCACGTCTCCTCTAATCTCATATTGCAAACTGGACACTCTCCAGCCTCTCCTTTCACTAAAGAGGAGAAGACAAATAACAAACAGACAAAAAGGAAAAACACAAACAAGGGAAACAATTCAGCAGCATCTGAGACAAATTCCTCCTCTGGTTTTCCAAAAAATGTCGCACAATATTAACAATGTCTTGTGCAGGGAGTCACGTGATCATCTGACTGTTGTACTGGTCTCGATTTTGAAGTATCTTGCAATATTTTAATGGCATTATGTATTATCATTTTAATTAATTAAGTTTGGTAGCAAGAGCTACTTTGCATGCACATGACAAAGATAGAGTAAACGTGCACACTTTATGTTTCCATGAACAGTTAAGTCAAGATACGACTGTTGCTTGAATACGCCATTTATGTGGACAACTGTCCTTGTCCCAGTACACAAACACCAGTGGAAAATCAATTTGTTGAATGTCTCCGCTACACTAGGTGGCGTTAATACCATTTCCTGTCGATCTGGAGGGTTAGTTGTTAGCATATTGACCATCCATAAACTTAAAAATACCCAATTCTAGGATTTCACCATGTTTCCTCACTTTCAGTGTAACTGCTTCTTCTGTTTCCAGGTTAAAGTACAGATTAAACATGCCACAACAATGGGACTCCCAGTTGCATAATCTGGGTGTGTTAGTCGGACTAAGTAGGACTAAGACCACAGTTATTTTTTTCCTAACATCGTGTAGATGTACTGAGGGACACGGTGGAGGACAAGTATCGTATCCATCAGGGCAGCGAGTGAAGAGGAGTCAGGAGAACAACAAAGCTGAAGGATATGGAAATCCTTCTTGGGGTAGGATCCATTTTCCAGGCTCCTACAGTGCTGGTCACTGAGGCATGACGGTGGTCCACGTGTCCAAATGCCAGCACACACTTCACTTTACGGTGATGTATCCTTTTACCATGAGCAGTAAACGTGCCAAAGCGTCACGAAACTGTGAGCACTGCTTTAATGTCGCGTTAATTACGTCCCAAAATTTGATGCGTGTTTTAGTTACAGACACTGGCAAACATCAAAAATGCCTCACTGACAGTACTGGAACTCATCACGTGAGCAAGAAGCACAAAGAGCCTCCTTTCAAAAGACAACGCAACGCTTCAGGGATCAAGGAAAACCGACTCCCACTCCCGAGTGTGCAAAGTTCTTACATCCCGCTGCATTCACCCCCACTCACTTCATGGACACACACACACACACACAGCCGTGCAGCTTATTAGCCATGGGGATGGAGTTTAAGCAACCTTGTCTAATTCGCAAAAATCTAATATGCCCCAAAGTAACAGGTCACATTGGTTCCTGGCTGTAACGTAAATAAACCACTCAGCGAGAGTGGACATGCCAGGGTGTGAAACCCAGTTTGAAGCTCAGGAAGGTTGTAATGACTCCAAAAAAATGGCCATATTATCAAAACAACTCGTTTAACCATTTTTAGAAAGATACTGTTCTAATGATGAAAGTCATAATTATCCTTCAGTGGGTGAATCAGCAGCAACTGGACTTATAGATTGTTTATGAAGAAAGTCCAACAAATATCGCCTTGCATGTTACCCCATATGTAGATCAGAAGAACTTTGAAAAGATTTGGAAAAGAAAACATCTTTTAAAAGACTAAAACCTCACACCTACAGAGTAGTAGTAGTAGCAATAGTAGATTTTGATTTTGCAGAGACTGTGGATCTTGCCAGGACAGGTTTGATTTGACAGTTTTTTTTTTGTTTTTTTTTAAAGCAAGTTGTTCCTGTTTTTCCTGTTTTGTTTGAGTTGATCTATTTGTTGATGATAATGTCATGGGACTATCGAAATGAGCCAAGACTAAAATAAAATCACACACATTTGATTTTATTGTAGCATCGAGACTTGAAAAAGACTTGACTTAAAACCACCTCACATGTAACAAGTAATACAACTGGAGGGCACCACAAATGAGGGCGATTATTTGATTATTAATCGATTACTAAATTAACTGTCAACCATTTTCATAGCAGATTAATCGGTTTGACTGTCTTTTTGTTCAATAATTAAAACAAACTGGTTTTTTTTTTTCTACCTTCTTAAATGTGACCATTTTCTTGTTCCATTCCTCCATATAACAATCATTAAAACTGAATCATTTAGGTTTGTGGATAAACAAGACTCTTTCTTTTCCAGATTTAAGAAACACTGATAAGCACTTTCCAACATATTCTGACATTTTATGGACCACACACAGGACACAAGTCCAACAAAACTCTCATGATTTTATTCTGACTTTGAAATAAATTTGTCTGCGGCTATGACATTATTTGAAAATTGCAAGGATGGCCTGAGCTGAACAGGAAAACAGTTCACATACATGTGCCACAGTTATCAATTTAATATACCCACCATCTGTCTGGTATGTTTTGTTACCACGGATTATATTCTTTTATCAAATAATCTACTGACCAGTTTTTGTTTGCTCTATACGATGACAAAAAAATGGTGTTTTCCAAACCTCCAAAATAACTTTGTGCTAAAATGTCTTGTTTTGTCCATAGACCAAAAAAACACTTGACTGTCACAGAGAGCAAAGAAAACAGAAAATACTACCATTTAAAAACTGTGTTAACAGTGGTAAAATAACAGTCTTTATGTTGGACTAAGCTGCTTCACATACACTGTACAAACACAACAGGGTCTTTTTCTCATAGAAGTCTCTACATTAAAGTGTCAGAATGTTGTTTTAAGTGGAAAACGCTGGGAAATGTGATGTTTTTAAGCATGACAAAGCCCATGGAAGTTAGCCCACTTTTTCTAGATAAAGGTTTGATAATGATGCACTTGTTCCTCACTCTTTCACCACATGCCGGGACATTTGAAAGCCGTTCAGGAAGAAGGGGAAAACAGCTGAAACGAGAGCACGTTATGTAACATGTAAAGCAATCTGTCTGCAATACCATGGGGCATTACAAAGGAGATGGAGATCAAGTCTTCGGGACTGCGTGTGCTGTTATGACATTATGTATGACAGTGAAATGGCACCGCCATCCTACATAATCATATAATATTTAGTTTATCCTGTCTGCTCAAGGGTGAAACCCTATTTCTGCCCAGACGACTCAAGAGGTGGAACCGAAACTGATGTCAAGAAAAGACATCCAATTCCATTTCGCATATAGGATTTACAATGATCTTGTTTTTTTTTTTATGTCGCGATGCCATCTCTGACAGGGCAGCAAACAGTGCAGAGGCAAAGAGAAGCAGATGCTCTTATGTCGAGATAAATGTAAGTGACGAAGCCGCAGACGAATGGTGAAGCCTCGTCTCCTTAACAATACTGCAGGGAGTCTCTTTGAACCCGCCGGGTAATAAACTACGAGGGAGAATAAATTGCAGTATCTTAACGCTGATTGTGTGGAAAAGAGACGTGACACTAATGCTTGTTTATTTTGCTTTGCTGTTGAAAATATCTGGTGTGATAAAACACGATGAAATATGCAGAAGGCCTGAGGGCTTTTTCTCATACCGGTGATTATTCTTACTTGGTGGTCAGAGTTCTCTCTGAATGTGATGACTCCATTGTTGCTTCTGTCAGGAATGTTCATTAAATCTTCATCCTGTTAAGCTGTATCTTGTCAGTCTCTTGAGGAAACCAAACAAAAACACATTCAAGGTAAAGAATTAAGCCAGTTGGATGTGTGTGTGAACCAGAGGCGATTGCTCTACGACAGCAAGGGAAGCGCTGAAATGTCATAAAATCAAGAGTAAAATATTCCCTAATCACAGATTATCTGACGCGATTTTCTTCCCACACCGGAATGGTGCATTAAAACCAGTAGAACCTCTTCAACTGTTCTCTATGAGACTGTGGTGATCTCGATGACATTGGATAGGTGTGGCAAAAACGTCACTTCCAGGGAAGTTCGGCTTCTCTGGGAGTCAGTGGTGCAGTGAGCGGACGCTGGGCTGATGCATGGTGATTTGGAGGAACTGTATAAAAAGTGGAACCACTTTTTGATTGACAGTGTTGCAGAAATACACATGAAACCAGGACCTCTTCTGTCTCAGTCCCATGCAGCGATATAGGCATTTACGTGTGTACATATTATACACTGTAAATAAAAACACCACTAAAGCCTTTTCTTTTTTTAGATTTATGTAATTTTCATGTTTCCTTGTTCCAGTTGTTCGTTCATTAGGATTGTGTACTAAAGGTAGGTTAATACTTTGCCATAGTGCGTCTGAAATCACGTCACCTCTGCTTGTGCGCTTGGTCTCGTAACCCTGAGCAGATGTGGCTTTACAAGTAGCTCTTCAAGATGACATGATCAAATGGTTCTACATTCTAACAAAGTCACACAGGGAAGACGTCAGGCATTCAATGCAGTCTATAAGATATGAAAAAGTTTCCAAAAAAAAGGTTTGAGACTAAAAATCTACACTAAAAAAAACTTAAAAATCTGTTATTGCTTAACAGATAAAACTACCAAGAAAATAATGTCAGCGTTCTCAATGACAAACCTCACTGTATTTTACAAATAACCTCAGAATATAGACTGTTTCTCCTGCAACAAACTAAAAAAAAAAGAGTGAGAATTTACAAGCAACATTGCTCTGGAACAGGTGAGGGTTAAAAAAAAAATGGGAATAAAAGGAGCATCCAAGTTTTTGGGCGTGTCGTGGTTCACCACTTTGTGTCAGTTTCTTGGCACAAGATTGCAAAGTATTTCACCATCTACAAATATTGAATAAAATTATGCATGGTCTATTTTACAGTTTATAATGTTGTGAAAAGATTCATAGAGTTGGGGGGGGGGGGGGGGGGGCGGGGGGGGGGGGGGGGGGGGGGGGGGGGGGGGGGGGCACCAGTGCTGAATGTGCGTGAACGTCGAGTCCTTTACAAGGGAAGCTGTCATGCTACCATGTTGGACAAGGTCACATGGGCCTGGATGAATAGTTGCCACTTAACAAAACTTACTGCTGCATAAAAATGTATTACACAAAGTGAAGGCGTCTCTGTCTGCTTGTAAGGTCGGTGCCACGCTGCCTCGCTCCAGTTTAAACAAAGCTTAGCAGGCGGGCTGAGAATAAAACGGTTTATATGGGTAATTACAGAGGATACAGTTATACCATGTATTATTATCTGACATAAATCCATGACTTTTATTTATTTACTCCTATGTCCATTTATCTAAATCATAAAAAAAAAAAAAACAACCTATGAATGAACAATGTGGCTATTGTTCAGCTTCATGGGTTTTTTTTTTTTGTAAGACGATGGTGCACTGGCCAAGTTTTCATTATACTACGTAACAGCCTTCTCCATTCCATTACACCACAGCCTCCCACAAGCCGTACATATGGTTTTAATCATGTAGCAGACATTCATAGGGTCAGTGGACTGTGAGGATCCACAGATTACAGCCGGGGAGCGAGGACCAATGAAAATCAATAGTTCCACGATTCCTCGCAAAAATGCCACTCACTGAAATGTTTCCAAGTGGGAACAAAATATATTAAAATAAAAAAAAATGTACTATACGACGTGTCAGCTAAAGCTCTTCAACAGTCTGGACAAATTTAAACTCTAATTGTTTTATGTGAATTTCACACAGAAATAAAATCACATCATCAACTGGCTCCTTATCGCCGTGTTTTTTTTCCAGTGCATCGTACAGAACGTGAACTGTGATTCAAACAACTGTCTCCGATTTTACAAGAAGAAAAACATTTGCATGTGAAATAAGGAAACAGCAGTGAAAACCAAAACAAATTCAGTTGACGTGGGATTAGTCAACATTTCTCAAGGACGTCACCAGGACGTGGCAGGTAACGCTCTCTGGAACGCCACTTAAATTACAACCATGGCAGATTTGCATCAGGATTAAATTTAACAACAACCCCCCCCATTACAAAAATCACTTTCAAACCTCAGGTTGTATTAGTTCCGCTCAGATGGAGATTTATTAATTCCATCAGTATTCATGAACATGAACGTCTTCTCTTCAGAAGCTTAAGTAAAACTTTTGTGCTGAGCTGGCGATGAATTTCAGATCAACTTTGTGAAACTTTATGGAGGAAAATCACTCTGTGTTGTCATCGAGGCCGGAAAAGTTCTGCTCTGTGATGTCAAGTGTCCACGGCGTCTCCCATTCGCTGTCACAAACGCTCGTCCACAAAACATCTCCGGACGGAATCGGTTCGTGTGAGGCTTGTTCGGTCACTGCGCGTGTGATCGATTGAAGGAAACCTAAAATGATCAATTTAGACCATTCACTCCTCCATGGAAAACATTTATCGACTATGTAAGTCAAGTGAGAAGTAGAAGCTCATTTTCCGCTCAAAGCTCTTTGAAAGTCGAAGGCCAAGCAGCAAGATGGAAGTCGCAGTTATCCACCAGAGGGCTCGGCTGCAGGCGACGTCTGTGAACTTTCGGTTGCAAACACATGGCACTAGTCACGTCACGAACCTTGAGGCTTCAAATAAGGAATTCCTTTTGCGACAGCAACACTAAATCCATTTTTATATATAGTTTCTGACTAAAATGCAGCCTGGAGTCGTCAAACTAAAATGGAGCATTCAGCATTTTGACACTTCTCCGCTTCTGTGGCTCTGAAAGCCCGCGTTAAAGAAGGCGACAGAGAATTATTAAATTAAATAAAAGGCATAGAATGGATATAGCCTGAATTAATTTAAGTGGCCGTGGTTCTAAGAGAGAGAGGCTTGTTCAGAGGTCATGGGTCACTACATGTTCAAACTACTTCCAACGGGATGGATCTTGTTTTTTGTTTTCCTGAACACCGGTCACTGTTGAATTGCAACTGTACGTAGCCTCCGAGTAAAAGCCAAGGGTTTTCCACAGAATGTACAAGTGGACATTTCAGATCTCGTCAGTCTGATTGATTGAGCCATAAAGAGTTTGTCCGTGGGGGGTAACAGGCCTCGGATAAAAGATTAGGATTCTGCTGAGTCTTGATTAATGTCATAAGTTATAACCTCTGGCCAGCGGTGCTGAGAGATTCACATAAACCGGGCCTTGGCAGCGGAATATACTGTAGACGAAACCTAATTGGAGCAAGTTGAAGTCAGTGAGGACGGAACTCAGCATCTCCCCCAGGACATGAGCTGAATCAAAGCAGAACCATCACAGCTCAACAACGAGAGAGCGGGGAAAAAAAAAAAAGTCTAACTGACAGATGAAGTAGGGCAGAACTATGAAGAAACAAAAAGAGGTCTGTCTCCAAGAGAACAACCCCAATTTCATTTTTTCTGTTTTCTCACTGAGCAGGAAGGAATGTGATGACGGTGGGAGAAAAAGAATTCATCTCCATATTTATACAGGACCTCGTCTGTGTCAAGCCCTCGCCCCACCCCCCTGGACTTAGGCTCCCCGATTAGTATTCCGTGAATTCATTAACACACAATCGCTGCTGTCTGGGAACATGGGAAGTCTTGACAGAGCAGAGGTAGAGTTCAACTCCCGGCACAGACAACGCCCCATCCCCCCCGAAGCTGAAGGTTAGCGTGTCCTTACTCCACAAATGATGTGATGATCACAGGCAAACAGAGGCTGGGGGTTGGTGATCTCTGAGAAGATATTCATTAATACGTGCCTCCTTTCTGCCAGCTTGCAAAAAAAGGGTTTGCTAACAACTGTTGTGCAAACACAAGATTTGTGGTTTGGCATTAAAACAAGAATGCAGGGGGGAAAAAAATGGCGGCGCAAACCGTCGTCAATTCAGTTCCACAGTTGTGTCACGTTGTTTTTTGTCATGTTGACAGACGTGTGGAACTTTCTCGATTGTCCACTTTGGTGTCTCACCTCTTCCCTTTCTGATACGCCACAGAGGAGGGACGTGGCTTCTCCATCCCTTATGTTTTGTGCCACAGCTTCCTTATTCATATATTTAATTATGATTTTGTGTCATGTTTAAACTTATCTTTTATTTTTTTTCATTTGTTTAGTGGCTCCTCATTTGTCTGACTGGTTGTTTGTTTGTTTTATGCACTGTCAGAAACTAAATTACTGTCTCCAGAAGAGTTTGGGGTCTGGCTGTGTTCCGAGGTCTCACCATTTACACGAGGACGTGGCTAAATTGTGTAAAAGGAACCGAACACAGAGGTGTGGGAGATGCAAATAAAATATGAAAATAAAAAAATCGAGCAGCTACAGAATTTAGACTGAGAAGCGTCTGTACAAATCTGATTTCAGACCAACTCCAAATAAGGTTTTTGCTGATATTTTTAAAAAAAAAAACCAAAAAACAATTTGGATAAAATAGATATGCACAAAAATCTGATTGTTTTTGTCTGGCAGTGTGAAAAAAACGAGCTAAGAAACGGTAAATGTGACACTCACTTTTGGGTTGACTGTCCCCAAAGGCGATCCATCACCCACCATTTCTCATTCCAAGTTAGACAAAATATAGATGAGCTCCGACCTCCATCCATCCCTCAGAATTTGGACCTCCACCCTCCACTTCTCCAGATGAATGAACAGCACCAGGGGAACAGTGGGGGGAGAACTCTTCCAGCTGCTCCAACTGGTTCATATGTTAAACTTTGGTTACAAGCCAGTGATGAATCATTCCTCAGGGAAACACTTACACACCTCGCCCAGTTTAATAATAAAAAATAACAGCAAAAACCGCTGTCCTGCACGAGAGTCTCACAATAATAAATCACACACTGTGGAAAAGTGTGGAAAAGACGGTGCACAAAATCCAATGGAGTGTAACTTATCTCTGGTCTAACACTTTGGACCGTCTCTCCTCGGTTTTCTTTAACTCACAGCAGCAAATACAAACCTCTTCATTTATGCTTCTAAAACATATTTAATATTAATATTTCAGAAAAAATGTCATTATTAAACAGAGGTCAAAACAGTGCCATGTGGTTTTTCAATTTATGCTCTTATGTTTCATTTGAAGTTTCCTCTTGGGCATTGAATAAAGATCTTTTACAAGCATGAATTTTAAGGTTTTTGAGAGCCATTTAACCAAGACGGTCTCGAAGCCAATGACCCGGAGAGGAGGCTTGAAAAGATTCACTTGTTAATTATTCAGTAAATTAATTTAGTAACTAATAGTTTCTCTTCAACATAAAGAAACCAATGAAAAATGAAGATCTATGGTTTCTGGACAACAAGAATCGTTTTGAAAAGTCGTCATTTTGTGGTTTGAGAGAATCTTCCAGACATATGGACCAAATAATACGGGATAACTATTATAGCAATTACTCTCTACTATCTAATACTATTTAAGAGACAACCTTAAGACTTTGATTAAGCTACATCATCATCTTTGCACGTTTTAGACCAAAACTAGTGCATTAACCTGCTAAAAATGGTTCTTTGTGATTGTTATTTGGGGCTGAGTTCACTCTTGCAGCTCCCAGAACAGGAAACTCAGTGGACCTAAGGTTAAGTTGCTACTTATCATCATTACACAGCTCAAGACAGTGTAAAATAAGGTGTAGCAGTGGTTGAACAGCAGGTACCAGGTGTGTTTACATTGATTGATCCGCCGCACTTTGGTGCCATGTTTACATCCCTGCAGGTCGGAGCTGGACCCGATAAGCACCCGTGAATACTGATGACATTTGTCCAGGAAATAAATGCAGATTGCATCCATTCACCTGACAAAAGCCAGATGTTAGTGGGAAAAAAAGGGAGAAAAAAGGTTCACGGCAAAAGGCTGGGGCTTTCCACACAGGGAAATGCAGAGCAGAGGCAGGAGGAGAGGGGAAGGAAATCAGCCGAAAAGAAGGAGAAAACATCCCGCAGCTGCAATAAATCTGACAGGGAACTAAGCAGGAGCATGTGTCAAACCAAACAAATTGCTAAACCTGTTCTGACACATTTCGCCGTCTTCAGATTGTCAAAACCTGAGTGGAAATTAAGTTGCTAGAGACAGAAAATGCCAAGGAGAGATTACAAACATGAAGAACAATGCTGACTTTGATGGTAGTGGAGAGAGTGTATGAATGTGCACTTGAGGAATTAGTCCCCATCTGTTTATTAACTCATAAATCCTTCTGTTTTGTTCCATTTCTGCGCACAAAACAGGACTGAAATTCCTATATTTTTTTGTGTTTTTGTTGTCATGAACTATGGTAAAGTAGGTTTATTCTCAGCAGGGATCACAATGTTCGGGCTCAAAACAATTTTCTTCTCTCTTTCACAGTCTAGGTATGGCATAATCATGACAGCACAAGTGAGTCAGTGAACACATCCTGGCAGCGGGTTTTCATTTATGAAAACTTCAAAGTTCAGCCCTCGGGGCTTAAGAGAAAAAAAACAAAAGAATAATAAAGAGTGATGTGTGCAAACGGAAAATGCATTTAGCAGCGACAATAAAGACAATAAATATAATCCTGTGGTACATTTAAGCTCAGGTTAAAATGGAGAATCCTGTTTAAAAGCGTGTTTTTTTTAAAATGGAGGATCATAAATGGGTCACCAGGGGCCTCATGTATGAGGGACTGCACAACTTTCATATTGAAACAAAGTTGTAGGACTGATGTTACCTACATATGTGATCAAACCTTCATGGTGCAAAAGTGGAGCAGAGTCAGCGACGGACTTTTCACAGGAGCCAGATTTATTCCCAAGAATATAATCTGCTCCCTCATCATCCACCTCTTCCTCACATATACTTCAGACGCTGATATAGTGAAATTAGATTAGGAGATAAGATGACTCTATTTACTATTATTATTTACCTCATTACGCTGTGAAAGTTCCTCAGCTTCACTCTGATCAGTATTTCTGATTTTCCTACCACCAGAGGAAACTCGTGCGCAGCTGAGAACCATGTGGTGTGTCAGTTATTGTTTGCCACAGAATGAATTCTGTTTGTCACTGTAGTTACACTGAAAATATATTTTTTTTTTTAAACACAGTGATGAGTTTCAGAGTTAAATATTGCAACGTCGACACCCAACAAAGCCAGAGCAGAGTTTGCAGAGCGCTCTACAAAGTTTCAATCCCTAACCCTATAATCCCATAACCCTAACCTTGAAAATTGTTGGATTAAACGCCAAGAGTGTGGTCCTGCATCATAAAATATTTTCTTTTGATAAACTACCCACACAAAAGTGAGAGCAAAGCAATAACTGCTACACGCACACACCAACACTAATGTAAGAACAAGTAAAAGAAGTATTTTTAGTGGAAATATCAACAAATACAGTGAGGTCCTGTAAGTTGGCGTGTGACAAAGATCAGCAGCGTGCTGCAAAGGTTTTAGTTATCCATTACCACTGAGTGTAGCAGCAATAGAATTACTGCTACCTGGAGAGTACTGATGGCACAAAAGTCGTACAAGTCGTCCCACAAAAGGTCACATAAAATACAGAAGAGCCTCCCGCACATATTCACACACAAGCCCACACAAATCCCGTCTACTGGTTTCTACTCAGGCTTTTAGTTTCTCATCAATCCTCAGAGTCTCCCGACACTGTTCTTTACCATGTGCAACAAAAAAAAGCAGGACAGAAATGTCAAAGGACAGCGAACCTGAAATCCCTGCGTCACTGACCAGATTGTGTAGCAAAGGCTGAATTCAATAAGAAACTTTTGAGGAGAACATATTTATTCAGAGCTATTTTGTTAACATGTCAGGAAGAGGGGGGGAGGTGGAAAGACGCAGACGCAGAGTGATATATTAAAAGACATTAGACTTTATGGCTTTGCTGGGAACATTGTAATTTAGTCTGAAGGTCATTTTTGACCCTTTCTGTTCTTATCCTCTCATTCATTTGTCTCTGTCAAACTGCACTGATAGGTCTGCTTTTCGCGTTGCACCGAGGAGACTTGCATTCCTCCTATGTCTTGGTTTTTGTTGTTTTTTTTTCCTGCCATACTGCTGTGTTTGTGTATTTCCTGCCACCATATGGCTGCAGCCTCCCCAGGCTCTGGCTCCTACACCAGCACCATATGGCAAAGCAGCGCGTTCTGCACGACTCTGGCAGCGCCTCCGCGTCCCTGGTTTTCTTTGAACGATGCACTTTACCACTTACAAGAGGCTTTATTGATGAAAATAATACAGATATATACTTATTCTACGTGAACACAGTGAGGCGTGGATGTAGTTACAGATGAGTGGGAGCGCAGACGCACTGGTGAACAGGTGGTACATTCATCTGTTGCCAGTCGCAAACCTCAGCAGGTTTTAAAATATAATATCCTGGAAAAACCCTTAAATAAATGATCACTTTCATTATTCATCCAGTCTGAATCTGTGCAAAACACCTAACCTAATCTTAAAACCCAGTCTATCTAAGGTTAACCTAAGTAATCTAATGTCATTCTTAATCTTATCCTAATTATCCTTACCTTAAAATCAAATCTTATCCTAAACAAACTTTAATACCTATCCTAACCTCACCTTAGAACCTAACCTTGAAGGCTATCCCATCATAAGCCAGCATATTCTAACATGACCTAACCTTAAAACCTATGCTATCCAACCCTATTCTAACCTAAGTAACCTAATCTAATTTTCCTTAAATCCAAACCTATCTTATCCTAAACAAACCTGAAAACCTATACCTAACCTTTTTCCTTTTAGTAACCTATCCTATCATAACCCAACTAACCTTAAACTTGACCTATCCTAACCCAAGCAAACCACCCTCAACTTACCTTAAAACTTATCATGTTCTATCCTAACCCAACTTATTCTAAACAACCTTAAAACCTAACATATGCTACCTTACACTATCCTTAAAACATATCCAAGCTTCACCTAATCTCACCTTAATCCCCCGCATCCCAACCCTTATAGTAACCTAACCTTAGATCTGAACCTAACCTTTAAAAAAGGTATTGGTGGAGAGAAAACCTGCAAAACAAAGTGACATAGACATAAAATGAAGTTTGTTCTGACCTGATACAAAACTTAACTGACAAAATTAACTGTTAACCATTTTCAAATTTTTTTTTTTTACCAGTTTGCAGTTCATAAATGGAAATGTACAGACTAATGTCAGCTGGTCGAGTGGATGTGTTGGTGCAGTCGCTGTTTCTAAAACAGGCTGTCAGTCAACTGTTGCACTGACTGGTTGACACTGTTGCCAGGCCACAGTGACCAGAGTAAAGACTGTGGTCTGGCTGTGCAGAGCAAACTGTGTTTATTCCACAGAACAGAAATTACACGGTACGCGGCAGTGGCAGCAGCAGCAGCAGCAGCAGCGGGAGCAGCAGCAGCAGCAGCAGCAGTATTTAAGTCAGTGCACAGTGAAGTGAAAGAGTCAAACTGTTGCCACACTTCACTTTGGCAGCACATCACGTATGGACTCAGCTCGTCAGTGTAGATGGTGGGTTGTGTTCTGATTGTTTGGAAGGAACACAACACACACATACTCCCCCTGTCTCGTAGGGTTTAACAGATGTTTTCGCGTCGGAATGGTAATAATCTTTAGTAATATTAATAAAACATTTAATGTCTTAAAGATGGAACCCACGGTGACTAACTCAGTGCATAAAATCAAAGAAGCAATAAAACAGAAATAAAACTGTTCTCATAAATCTACGAAACAGTAACAAAATATTATATTATTTTTACACACATAATGAGCTACTACTATCAACTTATTAAGAATGGCTTTTAATACTTAGTAGCTTGGTGACACCTTCCTATTTTAAAACTTATCTTGTTCATTTAATGATCTATTAATCTGTGTTTTTTTTTAAATAATTAAAAGACGTTCTTTGATTCTCCAGCTTCTAAAATGTGAATATTTTCTGGTTTCTTTGCTGAAAAGAAATAGTTTGTTGAAACAACAATCAATATTTGTAATTTTTTTTTTTTTTTATCTTTTATGGGCCAAACAGTAACATAATTATCAGATCAATCATGGAAAGCGTTGCTAGCTGCAAGTTCAAGTGTCTCAATCACTTTTTCACAAAAGTCTCTATTTCTGCCTGTTGACACTAATATGGAGTTTTCAAATGAGATTAAAATCTCCTCTCAAATTCCGGGGAAGTGTGGACACCCATTTGTTTTTACTGTTTTTAAATTATAAAACATTAGTGCAGACAAGGAAAAAAAAACCTTTTCTTTGTTCTGGCAAAGACCATTTCTTTGTTCCCCCTCTCCTTCTTTCATTATCTCTCATGAGAGAAAACTACAAATAGAGTAACCCCTGTTAGGCTGCCAGACAGGCATGTGAGGCATGTGTTATAATATGACGATGAAACATTCAGGTCACACTTTATGTGAGGAGTGTGAGCTTCACTCAACTGGAAGCTCATTTCAAAGGGGTGTGACCGTTTTATCCTGAAGAGACTGAACCGACTTTGGCCCACTTCTGTAATGACAAACCTCCCACCTATGAATCAGTGATACCGTAAAAAAATGGTACGTTCCAAAATCATAATTTATTAGCTAATTAATTTTATGCGTCCACGTGAGGACGTACATTAAATGAGCGATGGCAGTGAGGAGACGCGAGGAGTGACAGAGACGTCAGCACCAGCCTGGACATCTGTGACTGATTACATGCTGTAATGTGCCGGTGATAAATGTGTGAACACAAGGCGGTGATGAATTAACCACGGTTCCCAAAGGGACGTGGACCTTTCATTACACGTCTTATTACTGTCTCTGGCTCCTGATGGCTTAATTGATCCTTGTGGGCCAACAAAGAAAACCTCCCTCCACACATCAAAAGATTATGACACCCAACAGGAAGAGGAAAGAAAAAAAAAATCTTTTTTTCATCATGTTAGAAAGAAAAAGCTAACTAATTTAAGGCTTTTACACCAAGATAATGTGATTGGGAATTGAATCAGTTTTATTCACATGTGGGTCTTTGCACTTCCTGCTTTATTTTGGTAACTCACCTGTTCCCAATTTCCTTTTCCTAGTCTGCTTAGTTCTCCTGCCATTTGAATGACAACGCCCACTTCCTGTCCCTGTTGTTTTCACCTAGTCAACCTGTGTATGTCAGTCCAACGCTCACAACATGTCCCTGCTTCTCACTAATTGTTTTACCTCATGTTTTTTGTTTTGTTTTTTCAACCTGGTTTGTATTTTTGGTTTTCGGACTTTTGCATTACCCTTTGCCTGGTTTGGATTATTTTATTATGAGGCATGTCAACAAAGGAAGAAGACAACATCAAGACAAGCAGAAAGACACAAAATGGTGCCCAGCGTGCAGCCAACTTAGCCGCGGCCTGATGTTTCTGTGGTGAGTGACGTAAAAACTGGAAAACGCACATCGCCACCTAGTGCAGTGGAGTTAAACACAATTGATTCAGCGAATGAATTCCTCGGTCGTGCTTGTATACTGGGACAACCAATAAACCAACAACTAAATACCCAGTCAAGACAACAAAAAGCTCCTACATTCAATGGGTGAGAATTTGTGACATCTGATGGTGAGATAGCAGATTGCAACCTCACTTTCCAAGAAAACTAATATTTAATTTCTGCCAATAAATCCTACTAAATGTTACACATCGGACCTTCAACCAGACTAGCACCTTGTTCAACATTTAATTACAGGACTGAGACACAGAAGTCTCGTGTAATATTGAGCGGCTGCTGGACCATGAAGTTGAATTCAGCGTTTCATCAAATGAGTTAATTTTCTTTGGACACAACTTGTTTTTCCAGCAGCGGCACAGAGAAAATACGGAGGACAGCGAGTCCTGCGGTGTGACTGGCATGTCCTGCTGCCAGGCTCGCCTTCTGCTGTGGTGCCTGCTAAACTGAGCGCCTTCATGGTTGAATTCAGAGGAGAAATGTGAAGCATGGAGGAGCAGCACTCCTGCTTCACCCGCTGAGGTTGACCAAGGCATATGCTGCTGCTTATTACTGCCCCGTGTCTGCCTGTTTTTCCACTGTATTTATAGCAGGGGAACTTGATTTAGATCTGCTCCATCTGGTGATTCGCTGCAGGGATGGGTGTCACAAGAACAAGCCTTGGCTTTCATTTAAAGAAGATGGTAAGTGAGATAGCAGGCGTCACACCGCTCTCCATCTTCCGCTCTGACGCCAGCTGCTGCTACACAGTTTATGATGCTGACTGGGAGGCACTGGGAGTAGAGGGGGGGAGGGAGCCTGGAGAAGTGTAAAAAAAAAATCCCTCCCAGTTTCTCTGATGGTATGCAAGGATTCCTCCAGTGGCATCTGGAGCCCCTTTCCTCCCATCACCACCACCTCCACCCTCCCCCAACCTCAGCTCCCATCAACCTTCAGCAGCCCCCGAAAGTGTGAAGGAAAATAAGTGGATGTAACAGAGCAGAGGTTTGGGGCACAGAAAAGGAAGAGGCTGATTAAAAAGTCTTTTTTCAGGCTTTGTAGCCACAAAATGGACCAAGTGTAGGTCACACTTTCTTTCATTTCTTCTTGGGTGCAATGTAACAGAAATGTAGGACAGGAGCTGCCTGAAGATGATTCTCTGATCATGACTGCATTTTCATTGGAAAATGACATTTTCAGATGAAAGAAAATCTGTGTCTAGATGAAAAACACCACTAAAAATGTACACATGTATAATATAGGCAGTGCCTTTCGAGCTGTGAATGTATGATTTATGTGTTTTGGCCAGATTTTTTTCTCGTCTGTCGTCGTTTTAAATTTATATCTGATCCTCATGGAAACAGAACTTTCCCTACAGTATATTTTTCATTTTCCATGATCATCCTTTCAAGACATGTCTTCATAAAGACTCTTAACGCTGTAGGCCTGCATGTGGTGCTGTAATGCACAAAAAATGCTGAAGAAGACATGAAGCATATGCTGTGTACAAACTCTAACTAAAAGAAGAAAACAACCAAGATGGAGACAGTGAATGCAAGACCGAGAGAGAGGTGGGGCTATGACATTATCGTTTTCCCAGAGTTGCTTATTGGTTGTATATGCAAAAACAGAAAGATGACGTTTCAAGATGTTTTCACTCTGAGACCCGCTTTCCATAAATTGTGTTTTAGATCTCCCAAAATGCCAGTTCTGGTGCGGATTCTCTTCAACTAGAAAGTGCTGCTAATGAAAAACAAATGTGAAAAGCAATTCAATTCAATTAAATTGGAACATTGGAAATATCTGGGAGTGATTTCACTCCATTTCAGCTGAGAAGTCAGGGAAAAAAACTATAAACACAAAACATATCCTGGGTTTCTAACATGTAACGCTCTACATGTTGTTTTTTGCACATAGTGTAGCAACATGTCTATTGTTAAAAATTAAACTGTACTATGTGTATGACTTATTTACTGTGAAACAAACATGACAGAAATGCTATTGCAATCCCATATCGGGGTTTGTGAGGTTGCTATGGGTTTCCGGGTTGGAAATCCAAATTTACCCCCGACATCAGAAATTCCAAGTTTCAACTACAAATGGTACGTACCATTATTTTCAGTTTTCAGTAAGACTGATGATGATGTGAAAATGAAATAGTAGGTGTTAACGTAGCTTTTTGGTTCACAGTTGATAGTGTAGCTGTAGCCGGTAAGAACAAATCAGGAAGTGAATCCAGGTAACTGTCGTTTGTTTTTGTCTATCAGGGCTAAAGCAGAAACGGTGAAAACGGAGCCAGCAGCGTTTTTACTCTTCTCTGTTTTTGTGCCTCTTAAATGTCGGGGAAATATGGACGACAGGCTCATCTGGAGCAGAAAGTATGTGTTTGTATTTCTGTAGCCGTAGATTAAGAGACCACTACTAAAAAGAAAGAATCTTGAAAAGTAAGCACAAGTATTTCTTTCATGAGAAATGGAAACGGAGTAGCATTGAAGTGGCCACAGAGCAGATGTTTGGGACACAGAGGGGGACGACTCTGATGAAAAGCCCTTGTCCAGCGTTTGGGTCTATAAAATGGACGACCAACTGTTGGTCACACCTTCTTTAATTCCTTCTCAAGCCACTCCGAGGGAAATGGTAGGGCAGGAAATGCCAGAAGATGATTTGCTGATCTAATGATGTCTTCACACACCAGCATATAGACACTCGAGGCAACAAGGAAATGAATAGCAAAATAAGGCCCTCTGTAATTTCCTGAACATTTCAGCAGCAGAGAAACGAGACAATTTTCCCTGTAATTACATTTCGGAGGCTTTCATGATACGTCTTAATGGGAAGGAAAGTCAGCGCAATGGAGATCTGGTAATGTGATCGTCATGGATAACTGACACTCGGTTCAAATCTGTCTTTAAATGCCTGTATTTTATGAGCCTCTAATGTATTCTTTACTCACTGTGCTGGTGCAGAGAGAATTGAGGGGCACTACGGTTAAAGATGAGCTGCTAATTTAAATGTCTCATTTCATGGATGGAAGAAGAGGCAAGGATATAATATGGGTAATTTCTAGTTTTGTTATTAATCAGCATCTGGCCTCAGTGGTAACAGGCCATTTGTCTTCTACCATGTAGTTTGTTAAAGCTGTGTTTGACTTCCTCTTGAAGGAACAAACAAGGAGCTTGGCTTTTGGCAGCTTTTTTTTGTGTCACTCACTTTGCCACAATTGCAAGACTTTCTGAGTGTACTTGCCAGAGTAAACAGGTCGGCGCGAGGCTGGCAGGTCGTCTGCAGTGTGCGGTGGTGCTTTAATGCCGAGTGTCAACAATACTGTTCTTAGCTTTATTCATCGAGTAAAGCTGGAGGGGAATAAAATTGGATGATAAAGTTATATTTTTACGTTTGACTGTGGAGTCTGTGCAAACGACCAAAGATTTATACAGGGCCTCTACAGTCGGTGAGAAAACACGAGCAAACAAGCAGACAAATGACTCGCAAACACTCCTTTGTCGTCCAAAAATCTTAAGCCTAATGGAGAACAAACACATTGATGGAGAACATCTTTGGCTGCATGTGTTTGCATAAATGCCAGAGACTGATTGTTTTCTCGTCTCTGGTGAAGTGAAAACAATAATATCACATTTGAAAAATGTATGTTTGTGAGTTTGTCAGAAGCTTCTACAACAAAATGAGGAAAAGTGAACGACTGATAAAACGGAATTCCCATCCCGTTTTCTCTGCCATATCTCAGTGTGTGAGTGTGGTCACGCCTGCTTGTTGCCTCTGAGGAGCATCCAGACTCCCCGCAGGGAAAGAAGGGCAATTTTCACTGATTTTCATTTCCACGCTCACTGACAGGATGTTGTGGAAGAGACAGGCCATTGCACAGGTGCCCACCTGATGACCAGATGAAGGCTTCAGGGTCTGTATAGCCACACACTGGGGCCCCTGAGCTCCCTGCAGGAACTGGTGCTGGTGGATTAGGTCTGGATCACAGTTGACATGCCACAGTGGAAAGCGATGGCTTTGAGAGAGGGTGTATTTTCCTCTGGTTCAAAGCGTAGCAGCTAAAATGATAAACATACTCTACTTGTTGCTTAAAGTGTTCAGTTATTTGATTTGCCAAACATTACTTTAAAAATGAAACCAAAGTTTTGTTGTTGATGGCATTTATTAAGCAAAAATGTTACCTTTTACAATTTTTTTTCCAGATCCCACTCCCTGCTAACCCTAAAAATTAATTAATAATTGGAGAGCTGGATGGAAAAACACGTAATTTAGAATTATCGGGCACAGCATTTACAGCTGTAGGCTTTCAATTTGTGCCACGGTAAATTATAAATCCTTAGTGGACAATTGGTTTGAGGAACAAGTAATGTGAAGGTGTCAGCATCAATAAAAACCTACAGCATTCACAGCATTAAGATTATGCATTGTATGATTTAAGACATTAAAACACGATGATAATTGATGGACTTTAGCATTCTTGAAAATAATTCAATCTTGACGTAGTTGTTAAAGGAATTTATTGACCATAAATGTCACATTCTCCATTTTTTTAAGATGTGAAAATTTAGCACTTCTCTTGGTTTTATATCACTGCAAAATGAAAATCCTTATCAATAAGACGGTTGGATGGCATTGTTTAGGTCCTTAAAACATGATGATAATAGCAGATTTATTTCCTTTTCCCTCAAAACTCACTCTAAAAACCTTAAAGATGTCAGGCCTGATGAAAAGCCTCCAGCTTTTACAGCATTTGGGCTTTTAATTGTATTGTTTACGCTGTTAAACATGGTAAAAAAAAAGATGGCTTCTTTTTCAGTTCAGTTTAAATGTCCGTCTGATAGAGCCCATCATTAGCCACTCAAGTAAATGCAGTCCCATGTTCACCTCACAACCCCAACCTATTACTGCTTCCTTGAAGACATACAGCCACCCATATACATGCCAATGAATCACAGCCTTCCGCTGCATGCGACACGCTGCCCTTGGTTGGGTGTTACTTCTCAAGCTCAAGGTCTAACAGCGGGGTAATTATCTCAAGCTGCTGCGAGGAGGATGTTAGAGGATGTGTTTAGATGCGGTGTGACAGGGGCGTTCCTAATTCGGTGGGTTTTTTTTAAGACAAAAGAGGAAAGAGGAAGGTCAGTGTCTGTGAGTCTGGTGTGTTGTATGTAAGGAATGTAGATCAAGAGAGAGGGAAGGTGTGTAGAAAAAGACCAGCAGAAAATCAACCCACCCTCACAGGTGACGATGAGTGTTCTGTCGGGTGCTCAAGAGAGGATGTAAATCTCTTTTCACCGATCAATAAGTCCTGTGGCAGACGACCCTGTCACCGGCTCTGGCCTGGTGCCTTGCTTGTGTCAGACAATTTCCCACTGGTCAAAAAACTCACATTCACTCATGAATATGCAAATTTCTTCCGAGTCTTTCTTCCCAATTCTTTTAAATTCTGGCCTCAGTTCTGCCAGCATAACCATTAGCCATGAATGTTTTCAGCAAATCTTACTAGGACAAATAGTTTCAATTAAATCATACTTAATATGTACAGTATGATTTCTATGGCTAGGCGTGTATGAATCAAAAGAATAATAAAATAGCATGTTTTTGGACATCAGAAAGCAGCTGTTTTGGTTCCTCTGTGTGTTTGCACTAGGAGACCTTCAACGACAGAGCGTGCAGCAAATGTAATACTCACAATAAAATGAAATAGCTAAAGACAATACACTCATTAAATGGTAGTAGCAAATACTTTCTTCTTCTCTCTAGACCAATGATTCCCAAAGACTGGGTTTGGACCCACCAATAGGTCGTGGGAGATTTTATTTGGGTGCCCAAACAAATTGGCTAAATTTTTTTCCAAACTTATAGTTGAGATTTATGTGTATATGCTTAAAATCGCATGTAAAAAATAATATACTTAACAAGTCTAATTCAAAATGACAAAATGATATTACTCCGTCACTACATTATGCACAAACTTACTCTTGTCAGATGTAATTTTGTGATATGGGTCACGATAGTTTGCTGTTTTTAAAAAAAGTGGATCCCCTTGGACAACAATGCTGTAGATGTTTCAGAAGTGTTCCATTTCCTAAGATGTTTCATTTTCCCAGAAGTTTTAACATTGACAGTTAAAGATGACGACGGCAATAAAAGTTGAAAGCTACAAAATCGTAACGAGTGCAACATTGTCCCAGATCCATTTTGTTATTGTTTCCTCCTTCCTTCTGCTCGTTTTGCCACATTAGACTCACAGGCGAAGCAGCATTGACAAAAAAAACTGGCAATAGTTATGGTGTTAATAACCCTCGGAGGGTTCAAACAGGTTCAAAAACCCTTGGTCTATGAGTTAAGTTTTGTTTGAAAGAGGCTTGGGTCTTCACCCTGCACTGCCCCCATGACTCCTGCTCTCCTCCCGTGTAACTACCCAATGGTGGTTGGGCAGATGTGGACGTTCTCAACCGCAAAGCTTTGAGCATGGACACTCACAGGCTCCAGCTGATGGATCTGAGCTTTGATCTTCATTACAGACTGCTGTGGCTCAGGGCAGGTGTCTTCCTGACTCAGCGAGGCCCTGCTGAGAGCCCATCAGTGAGCCGTGGGAAGGAGGGCTGTTTGACTACTTTGCTCTGACGACAACACACCTCAAAATCCCTGTGATACCGCTCTGCAAGCTGTCTGCTTTGAACTGTTGTTTTGTTCAGCTGCTTTCCAAGAAAGAGGATGTTGGCGGAAACCCGGGGGAGCCTCTGACGAGATTTCACAAAAGAAAGGTTTTTTTTCTATGAAGGAAATCATAAAGGACTCTCCACACCCCAGTATCTCCATCCTGTCCCCTGTGTACATGTGGCTTTCTTATCAAACCAAACAGGTTTTTACTTTTGGCTTAAATGGATGGCCTTTGATCTCATGTTTCAGCAAACCATCAAACAGCTGAAAGTAATTTTGAAAAACACCAGTGCACTTTTTGATCCAAGTTTTGGTGAATGTGTACAAATGTGTTTGTTTTTTTTAACATTATCTCTATGGAACTGCCTCTGGAGGAGGCATTAAAGTTTTAAACCCTTTTAAACAAATACTGCATACACAATATGTAGGTGATACCATATATTATGGACATGTCAAAAGCTTTTCTGCCATTCAGACCTTCATCAGGGCAGTGATTATGTGATAGCCATTTTGTTCACGCTGCTCAGTGGTTGCCCGCATGTGCCGCTGTAATGCATAGAGGAATTTCACTATAGGGATTAACAAAGGAAAAAAAGGATGGCAATTAAGGATGTCTGCCCTGATGAAGGTCTGAATGGCAGAAAGGCTTTTGACATGTTTACTGTTGATATGACTCAATAGCCATGAAATATTAAAGGCCTTTTAACGCATCATCCTCCAAAGTACCTCCATTTTTTTTCCGCTTGTCTAAGGTACACGGAAACAGTACTTCCTGTACGATGTCTTTAAAAGTTTGTTCTTTTAATCACAAACTCTGTAGTATACATGCCAGGTCCGCATGTGCCGCTGTAATGCTGCCACAGAAATACACCAAAAACAAAGGAGATGTGCAGCATGTGCATAAAGCTTGTGCAATGTGTACAAGGTCCAAACCCAAAAAAGTCTATGATATTGTTTTCGCAAAGTTATATATTGGTTGTAAACACAACAGGGTAAGGTTTTAATATTTTTCTGGCTGCAGCCACATGAATAACAAACCAACACGATTCTCCTAAACTTGTCCTCGTATGTACATTTTCTGGCTCTCCAAACTGAACAGCACCAGAAAGACATTGTTTACTGAATGAGAATAGCAATTCTAGCTTATTGTTTTTGATCGAGGCATTAAAGTTAGCCTTAGTGCCTCACAGCAAGGTTTTCAGTGCCAACTGTTTCAACTATGGCCTTTGAGGAGTTTGTATGTTCTACTCGTCTGTGTGTGGGTTTCCTCCGAATTCTCTGGTTTACTCCCACAGTCGAAAGACATTCAGACTGAGGTTGGGTTAATTTGAGACTCTGGCTACATCCAGACTTCTCCGTTTTTGTTTATAAATGCATACATTCTGTTTCGGATATGCCTGTCTTCATCACCATCCTGGCATTTTTGAGACTCAGACATGCTTGACACGCTCCACTGCTGTCCCTGCTTTAGGATGGAAACTCTGGGGATGTTTAGTCTGAATGGGCAGAAACAATGACGCAGTTACCTGCATTCACTTCCTGAATTGGTTTTATGATTGCAAATTACTTCTATTTGGAGCTGAACTGCTTTTCTGGACGCACATGAATTTTATTGGAAAAGATGTTGTCCAGTAATAACACAGTAGTATGGATGCCTTTTAAATTTCCTGCAGGAGTGAATCGGATTGTGAATCTTTGTTTGTTGGCCTTGTGAAAGGCTGACAACCAGCCCAGGCTTTGTCCTGCCTTTAACAAAATGTCATCTGGGATTTACTCCCTCTGCAACACCCGCAGGATAAGTAGGATAAGTAGGATAATCAATGGATGTCTCTGGAAGATGGAGAATGAAAATGAGGATTGACCAAAAGCCATATTGTTGACATTTTTCATCTTATCTTTCAACTGAGAGCATGGTGTAGGCAGAGGTTGAGAGATCATGAGACTCCTACAATATGAAAACCTTTGACATTTCATTTATGACTCTTTGCCTCTGCTATTTTCATATTTTTTAAATTATGAATTCAGTGTGAGTTTACAGTTCCATTGATACTTAACTCCCATATATATGACTACTGGCAACTTGAATAGGAAACTCCACCCAGATATACTTTACAGCAGCTGTTGAAAAGCAAGAACATTTTTGCTGCTTACAGCCGTGGCTCAGAGTCATCATGTTAATATTCCTGCGGATAATTAGCTAACAACATCCGTGTACATTCAGTGCTGTCAAGCTGATAACAGAAAGTGAGTGAGGTGACCATCTACCAAGAAAGACAGCGTTAGAAGAGCTGACACTTACACACAAACAGGTCTTCCACCAGAGCATCCTGCAGAGCAACCACTCAATTTAAATTAAGATGTGCAGCATTTGGTTTATCCAAAAAGCTGTTCTAATCATATGGGAAGCCTCTGCCAAAACACATAATAAGATGTTAAGAAGACGTTTCCAGCACAGATCAGCAGCCAGGGAGTCCGCATGCACTTCAGCGGTTTCACTGCTCTTTTTCTGACAGGCAGAAATAATGGATAACTCATCAACTGCACTGCCTGAGGAAGCATAGGCTGACATGAGGCTGGAGGGAAAGGTACTGAGATAATGGTAGATGTTTGCTGCCCAAACCTCAGCAGCATCTCTGTACGCCACACAGCTGTCTCTGCCTCTATTGACTTTTTGTACATATAGGCAAGGTTCAGTTTGCCCATGATGTTAGGCTTCCAGACCAGCCTTCATTGATGCTACTACATTTCCACATATTTGCCCATCCATACAAAATGCTGCCCCATTTGTTTTCAAACAAAAACTGAGAGCTCCATAACACCA
Source organism: Brachirus orientalis (assembly GCA_016785285.1). Taxonomy (NCBI): domain Eukaryota; kingdom Metazoa; phylum Chordata; class Actinopteri; order Pleuronectiformes; family Soleidae; genus Brachirus; species Brachirus orientalis. Next base: position 1,285,318 of record JAFBJR010000193.1, read on the forward strand.
GGGTAAGGTTGACAACAGGCATATCAGTAGTAGAATATGAGGCCTGGGTCATACTTTTTGTGTCTGCAGAGGTCTGCTAGAGTCTGTGTGACCCTGTTTTTATAGTGGATTGTGTGGCATTTTTTGAAGCATTTTTTTAGGCTGCGTAGACTGTATGCACTGACTACAATTGCTTCCGGGGTGTGTGCCATGCCCGATGGTCGAGTCAGCGAAATATGTAGCACGAAGTCGTACCAGTACAACAACAACGACATAGAACGTGACATAACAGACAACAATACAACAGTAGAGGACATCCAGCAGTTCTTTTTTTCGTGCTTGGTTTATGGTTGTTTGCTTCAACGAGACGACAAGCTTTGCACGAGAATAGAGTGCAGCCATTTTCCTCGACTTCCATGGGATCGTTGCACTAATTGCAAGGGAGTGACGTTTTTCTATTGCCCAATCAGCTGATTGTTGTGGGTGGAGCTGGTCTAACTAAACCCGGACTGTGCCATTTTACTCTTACTTACTCATAGTTAGTATGAATGGTAGTGAGAAGGGGGAAAGGGAAAGAAACCTTGTCGTAATACAACCAAAGTTGCACAACAAAATCGAGAGGTCAGATGGAGGGTCCACACAATGGACCTAACCTGACCGAACGTACATGTAAGAATGTATGTACATTCATACATGTTTTGATGTTGGGAGGAAACCAGACAGCCCGGAGGAAACCCACAAAGACACCGGAAGAACATGGAAACTCCACAAAGAAATTGAACCCAGCACCTTCTTGCTGTGAGGCTACAGTGCTAAGCACTAAGCTCTGCATTCCTGTATGTGCATACACACAATGTGGAAAGTATGACCCAGGCCTCAGTGTAACTACTGAATGATATGTGTCAAACCTCAGTAAGAGCCATGTCCTCTCTGCCACCTCACACCAGAAAGCTAATGTTGGCACAGAGACAGGGGAAAAAAAACAATATTGGGGAGCATTTCATTTCTGGGCCAGTCAACTGTGGGAGAAAGACATCAATCACAATCTGATATCAAGCAAACAATGAAATATACAACCTACACTTTGTCTGCTCTTCTGTGTGACTGACAGTCTGCACAGTGTTATCAGCAGGCCTGAGTGGCCGTGACTTCACGGCTTCCATTATCTCCCCTTTTCACATGACAAGCATCCGTGCTCCCTGTCACACATTCAGAGAGACTCCGGCCAACCACTTACTCTGTGGTTATCTTCAGATGTCAGATGGTGAAGCACATCAATGTCAGCAGAACCACTTTGGAGAACTTCACTTCCAGATCCCGCTGCTCTCACAGAGATTCAGCAATATATCGACTGTTGATGTCAGTCTAGTTCAGTCAGCCAGACTCTGAAACTACTGCACCTTTTACACAGCTTCTTTCTGGTGGAAGCATTTTAAGACAGTGTTTCCCAAACTTCTTTTTTAAACATGACAAACCATTGCTACCCATTCATAAAATAAGCTTCCTGATCATTTTATTGTCTTTTCTGTGATAAGCAAAGGAAACATGGCAGAATCTCTAAATACATGACGACTGATAGACACAAAATGTTCCCAGTCCAACCAGGCTTAAAAGAAAAGCCACAATACAGGTATAAGATGTATTACAAATAATATATTTTACATCAAATTATTTTTTTAAGGCTTTAGACACATAGTTAATCAACTCTTTGGCACACAAACAACCATTACATTCTGTCATCATCAGTGCAACAGAACATTTCCACATTTTGGATTCTTTCAATTTACATGTTTTTAATTCCCCATAAAGCCAATGCAGAAGGAAAGGAGGCTCATTTTCAATGTCAACGAATTTACACGACCTGTTTTCAATCTGTCAACTTCAGGGAAAAACAAGGGGCTAATATATGTTCCGACAAGCAACTGACTTAACTCATTTTATTTAAGTCATTTATCTGTGAAATAATCAAATGTGAATGACCCAAATTCAGATTGAAGATATTTATATTTTCTTATGAAAAGCTAATCTGCAGTTGGACAGCTTTTCTTAATGTGTACGGAAACAATTTCAGGTAGCCTTCTTAAAGGAAATAGGTTGGAATACTCTGAATAAAAAGGGGGCTCATTCTAACATGCAACTGATTACATCTCCTCTAATGTGTGTAATTTTGCACAATTAAATGAAACAATTTGTGTCTTTTTAATGATAAAGAATCGGTTTGATAACCGATTCTTATCATTTTCCAATGAAAGCCACATCTTGACTAATTTTGCCTTTTAAACGCTCCAATGGAGAGACAGGGAGCAGAAACAGAGGGAGAGGAGTCGCCATGAGAGGAATGACAACAAAGGACAAGCAATGGAGTAGCACTTGCAGGACAGACACGATAGCGAAACATTTGCAAATTATCGGTTTTTAGCTAGTGGTGCAGGAGATAAGCAGATGTGGATGATATCACTGACAGCAGAGTGGTACAGTGCAGCTCCTCAGGGCTTAGTTCCAGATATAATCACACTGGAATTACAGATCATTCATTCTGCTTCACCTTAACAGGTGACACCCTTGTCTTTAGTCATCTCATTTAAAACCTTTCAAGTTTCCTTCCAATTTGTTCATCCAATGGTGCAATATGAAACACTGTTTCACTTATTTGATAGGAAAAAAAACCCAATATGCTTTAGAACAGTTCACTGAGAAACAAAAAAACCCCAAAACAATTTGATCCCATTTTCTCTTTTGGGCGGATTTAAATGACTTCATCTTGCAACAATTTATGTAAAATGAAAGCCACAACACAACACAGACGAATGATGGTGGCCAGTGCTTGCATTATCTTGCACAAATTTACAGAAGATTGGTGTTTTCATTAGAGTGGCGAGTCTATAAAGCCACAGAATAACTCATATTTAATCATTTCGATTCATCCGCACCGCCACCACCCACTGGAGAAATCAACTCATGAGCCAGCTGAAGCAGTCGCTGGAATATGTGATTAAAAAGCCCTGAGTTCAGTCACAGTGTGAGTCTAAATCACACAGCGAAAAACTTTCTGTAATATTATGGTGTAATTGACAAGAGCCTGGTCACTGTTCCCATGAGGCAGCATGGCGAGTCTACAGGCCAAGAGATTCTGGTGCTTGGTTTGTCAGGCCTGAGATAACAACAGTGGGAGGTTAAGATGGGTTCAGACCCAGAATTTAATCAGAAAGCAGAGTCACTGCCGGAGCAGCGTACCCGATGTTAACATGCGTCTCAAGAGATCAGATCCCGAGAGAACAGCTCCGAGTGGACCAGTTCAATTTGGCATTAGGATGAGTCTCCACATATATGACCTCTTGTGGTCAGAACACATTTCCCTGCTCTAAATGCAAATAAAAATGTATTTTATTGTAATGACCAAGTGCACTGTTTTTTAGTCTTTTGTAGTCCGACTTTCACAGACAGGTATGCTGACATTGGATTGTGTGTGTGTGGGGGAGAGAGCAAGTGAGAGAAGCTCAGTAAATCAGTGAACTGTGCACAGCTCCATAATGACATAATATTTCACCCATATGAAATAGTAAAACAAACTGAAAATCTATATATGATGGTCAATGCTGATAGCAACAAATTACCTAATTTATGGGAGTAGCGTGAAAATATTATTAGTTCATTATAAAACAGTTCGAGGTCAGGTGAGTGGGTGGTCCTTGAGTGAGGCACAGCACACGGTCATGCACATACAGATGTGGTGTTTACAAACACCAGTATCAGGGCAATTCAGCCCACCATGGTACGCTTTGGAACCATAAACCCTGACTTGTTTTGCAATAGGCACATCAGTAAATTCATCAAAGAAGAGGGAGCTTATGACCAAGGATCCCACACCTTGGTTGACATCAATTTCAAAGACTTTTCAAGGACCTTCCTGGACCAACTCCCTCAAATTCAATGACCGAATCTGCTGACACAGCTTAAGATGGGAGAGCTGCTTCACCCATGGTGTCCACTTTAAGTGGTTTGCAGCATGTGCTGCATCTGGAAAAGTGATTTTTCTTGGGATCTTGGTCAAGCCAGTCTTTGTAATTTTCTTTGGTGAGCCAGGGATCTTGGAATTTGCATTCTTCGGGCATCACATAATTTGCTCTCTCTCTTGCTTAACGTTACTCCATGTCGTTCTGCACGGAAGCCTAGTCTAAGTACATTAATCAGTGCAGGGCATGAAACAATAGTTGTTGTAATAACACACAGGGGCACATCGGCAGAGGGAGACATTTACCTAAATGTAAACTTAATTTCAATCTTGCCCCAAATTCAAGCACTTTTAATAACCAATATCTATTAAGAGTGATTTTCAAAAACTTGGGAACCCTGTCTTGACACAGTAAAGGGTGCTATACACTGATATTTTTCATTTGCCATAATGCATGCTATATTATAAAAATGCATGTATTTTGTTTTCCCATTCCATTTAATATGACACTCAAAAGTGACGATTTTCTGGTGACCAATCAACAGTGGTTGGTATGTGTTAGTGCCCCAAGAGAAAGGTGCCAAGATTGGGACAATATGGATGATCCCTGTGAACATTCTTACTCATCCAGGTCTTAGTCTTCTTCAATAGTTAGCTGTAGGCAAATGAACATGCTTGATGTAGGTTTGAGGCTGTTTCACCTCTCATCCAAAGACCTTCTTTACTTCTGAGTTATTCAGGTACCCTTCAGAACAGTTGGCAATTGTAACGCCAACAATTTTCTGCAATTGAACCCAACTGTACCACTTGGTGGAAAAGGTCTCTCCATGCTCGCTTACACTTACACAAAATGAGAGTCGGTGACGTTCATGTGTACTTGATCACACTTACTATTCCATTCCAATTATACTGTCCTGCCTGGAGCATATGCAATATATGTAAACGGTCCATTCAGTCGCACATAACCATATCGGTGTGCATTTGTGCCCTCTGCAATATGGGTGGATGACAACGTGTACATCATAAGAATGATGAGGGACTGAAGGATGTTGAAACTATGAATTTGCTTTTAAACATTTCTCTTATTTTAAGTGCACTAAAACTTGTGCTCACTAAAGAAGCAGCTATTGAAACCAGAGCAAGATCTTCCATTTATGTTTGTTTTCTGTGACATTTGGTTTCAAGGCGTAAAGAACATACACATGATTCAAGCAATAAGTAATCAGACACACAAATCAGTTGATGTGACTGATGATTGAAATGGAAGCAGCAGAGAAAGAGGCAGAGCAGGCGTGGGAAGCAGATTGTTTTGCTGATGTTCCCGGGTTCTTGACAGGAGAGAGATAAGGTATCAATGATATCTGTCCCCACCTTGAATACAGCTATTTCTCTTTGTATCAGACTTCAATACTGACTTATTCCCAATTTATTTATTATTATAACTATCTTTAGCTGGCATTTATTAATAACTTCCAAATCTCACACAGCACATCCAACAATTCCTCAACAATCCCATATAAGGCCATTGTTTCTTGCTGATCTTCATATACCCATACTAATATGGGTACTGTGCGTCTTCTGTCCTGTTTATAGCCTCCTCTAGCTTTCTCTAAGATGAAGCTCACTTAGTGCATTCCTGAGACCTTGTGTTATCCTTTCAGGGGGCTACATTTCAGACTGCGTGGCTGAAAATACACCCAGCCACCAAGTCGAATGTGTGCTCCATCTTGGAGCCTGTTATTCCAGACCACTTTCACAGTCTTTGTTTGCTGGTTTGATAGGGAAAATGTCTTCTTGCCAGGTTTTGTTTATGCCTTTGCTGTTGTTGCTTCTGCTGCTGATGTTTTTCCTTTCGTTTTCAAGGGAACTGTTGAGGCTTGACTACAGTCTTCTTGTGGAAGGTAAAAATAGCTTTTAGGAGATGAACCGGGTATCAGCTGAATTGTCTTGTGTTTTTCTTAAATCTAAAGGCAATTTATGGCTCAACATGTTTATCTTAAACAACAGACCACTGACTGCTGCAAGTCTCCAGGATTTCTCCAACTGGTGACCCTCCCTCCTGTCTCTCTCTCACTGTCACCCTCCCCTCTCCCCATGCCTCTCCTTTGGGTCTGCACCCCCTGCTGCTGTGGAAAGCAGATCCTATAACGGGAAGAGCCCACCCAACTGCTGCTGACCAGCTGGAATGAGAGTCTGGGAAGCAAAGCAAAGCTGGAATCACACCACATCGCTTTCCACCCAAACACTCAACAGTCTCCTGTCTGTTCAAGTACAGCTGTAGGCCACAAAAATGGAGATTTATGTTCTGCTTGTGTCAACTTAGAAAAACTGTGACATTTCCTGAGATATAATTTTGTGCAGCACAATTGCAGGGTTGTAATTTTATGATAATGATGGCAATGACATTTTGCTTATTACTCCGCCAAGGTGACTTTGATGGTGTGTTTACAATGCACTTGGGACTTCTTCGAATTAAGTCTTATTTGTATTCATCACTAAACATAAAAACACCCGTTCTCTCGAAGGGCTTTCTGCCTCTAATTTTAATAAAGTTAGTTGAACTCCATTCACAATCATGAGCAAAAATTGATTGGAGCCCACTGCTCCAACTCAAACTTACCCAGTAGTAGTGATGAAGATGGAAAGGTATGAGGTAAGTAAGGGGGCAACAGAGTATATTTACCCCAAATTCCGAGCATTCTTTGAGGCAGACAGCAAACGCAGACTCTTCCCTCAGCACACAGTCAGTCACAGTCTTAGCCACATGTAGGCTAACCTGGCATTGTTGTAAAAACAAAAGATGCCTAACAGGGATGACTATTGTAAAGATTCCTTCTATACTGATAATGACATGCTTATTGATAGTTCTTTGTAATTTCAGAAATTGGTGATTTTGGCAGGGAGGAAGAGTCTACTTTTAACCGCACAATCAGACGGTCTTCTCTTTAAACTAGTCCACTGTTGTGATGGATTGTAAATCTTTTAAAATAACCTTGGCCACAGCCCTGTGACATCAGCTGTTATTTTCCCCTGAGTCATGTTCCATAGTCTGGACTGACTTCTGTGGCTGCTGCTTGACTGATGTTGTCTCTGGGAATAATTAGCACATAAATTACAAGTTCTCAAAAGTTATGCCAATAGTGTGCTAAGTCACAGCAACACATTTAACCAAAAGGAGGTGTTTTGTTCAGTCGAGTTTGTGTCGGAGCCAGATTAGTAAAGCATTCTAGGGAAGCTAGTTCTGCCAGGTTTGCTAAATGTAAGCTCTGCGAAAGCAGTCACGCAAACTGCTCTATTTAACCGTAGCGAGATGTTGCCCTCACTCAAGTTTGTGACAGAGCCAGATTAGTAAAGCTAGTTCTGTTAGCTGCTCTATTTAACCATCACAAGGTGTTTCTCTCAGTCGACTCAGTGTCACAGCCAGAAAGGCAAAAACAAGGAGTGCTAGCTTTGTTAGTGTTGCTAAATGGTAGCTTTGCTATTAGCTGTCAAACACACTGCTCCGCTTTGTGTTCTGTGACTGTATTTGTAAGTGTTTCACGGTGTTGCTAATATCACCCCCATTTATTACATTGTTAGTATGATACAAGTTGCTTAGTCTTTGCTAAATTTGGCAAAGTGACCCAGAAATGTCAAGCACTGGTTCACAAAGACGCTAAGATTAAAGCCATGTAATCGCCTGACGTAGGCAACTTCGTCAGGAGCGCAGAGTTAAGAAGCGGAAAGAGTTGCCAGCTATCTGCACTAGCATCTTTTTGAGTTGCCAGCATTTTAAGGCAAGGTCTGCTTTACAACTGTGGCCACGTTGTGACAGACAAATGCATGTGCGGAGTAGAAGCCACTGTCCTCCTGTGATCTGAACCGCAGCTGGCTTCTATGCCACCTTCACCTGCCCTCCCGTCTCACATCAGCCACATGTGTCTGAGTGGCCCACTGAGGGACACACTGACCCTGATCTAATTCTCTCAGAGGCAGAGGCCACGCTCTCGTTTTCACACATTATTTAGCTCAGTCCCCTCGTACGGCTCTTGCTGCTACACCTGGCCTTTAAGGAAGAAGATGCCGGCGATACGTGGGACACAGTGAGTCGAATTAAATTTGACGTCCATGAGTCAAAGCGCAAAAATAAATTTGGGTCTTCTTTGGTGTAAGGAAGTTTGTGATGTATTTTTAGACAAGCAGCGACTGTGTGTTCCTTCAGCAAATATAGACTCTCTTCTCGGCTATTTATTCTATGCTGCCATATTATTTTCAGATCTGTCTCTATCCATCCTGCCTATATTCTATTTCCTTGCTGACCCATTATTTGACCTATGGGAAGGCAGCATAAAGGTAGTATTGACCCCACATTCCCCCTCACTAGTAGGAATTGGAGTCTAATTATCTGTAGTGTTAAAGGCTTGGTGCCTGTTAGACTGTAAAACAGGGTCTGAATACTACTTGATCCCACAGGGCTCAAACCCAATCTATCCAATCCATACTTAATCATTTATCCAACCGACTCATGGCCTCTGACTCCCTGGGAGATTTCTAACAGGTCAAATGTGGGCTTTCCATCTCCTTCATCTCTAATTAGACATAACATGTAGTGAAGTTTTTTTTTTCCCTCCTTCTGTTGTTCTCCCTTCTGTTTGCTTGTTGGGTTTTTGTCTGCCTTAGAGGAAGGCTCAGCCTGAATGAAAGGGGTATTCTTTTTAATCTATTCTTGTATCACTACCGGTGACTAAAGCATTGCTCACTGTAACTACAGGCCAGAGCACTGACATCAAACACGCTCCAGACAATGTGTGTCACCCGCGACACAGAAAAGCAGAGCATCTGCCATCTGTTCAGCATCTGTCTGAGGCTGTGATTCACACAAATGCACCATTTTACATGTCAGTGGCAGAGATGTGATATGTGTTAACAAATTTTCTCTTGGCTTTGAAAGAAAATAAATGTTAAAAAACACAAGCAGATTCTCATAAACATTTGTGTTGACAGCCCCTTAATATCTTCACAAATAAATTAATTAAATTAATGAAAATTGCACAAGGTGGTCACCTCAGTGATCCACGCCTTTTACTCAGGAAGTACAGTATGGTTCAGATATCCATGGTCATGAAACAATTAGGTGTAATAACAATTCAAGAGTTTTTGTCAACTCATGAACCTGAATTTTTATCAAATGCCAATGTCAAAATTTAAGTTTTTGATTTATTTGGGAACACCTCAGCCTCTGGATCTTGTATGACCAACAAGATTATACGAGAAGATATTCATCAAATATATATATATATATATATATAATCCTGAGATAATAAATTCTATACCTGTCACAGTCAGGGGTTATTGACAGGCATCAATGTTAGGTGCCATCACTTACAAGCATCACTGTTGAAAAGTAGATGTTGAATGACATACTGTCTAAAAATGCGCTACAGCTACAGTTTGCGGTGATGAAAATGGTCGCATATGACAAATGTGCTTGGACGAAGTTAACACTATCTCGTGGAGTTCAAGGACATTCTGAAGTTCACGTTCAGACAGAAGTTTTCTGGTGATGGAACTAGCAATTTAAAAGCTGAAATGTCATTTAGAAAAAGAACTTGTGAAGGAACCTAACTGCTGGTGCTGAAAATGATTACATTATTTTCAAGTCTGACTCCAAGAACTGCCATGGAGTGGATTCCTGATGGAAGACTAAATACAGTGAAGAAATTATGCAAGAAAGTTTGAGTTTTTCTCGTTGGCCTGGTCTCCGTTTTTGTCCACTCACACTAAAACACTACCACAGAGTTTTTAAATGAAAATGGATTCAGCAGCATTATCTGACTTCCATGTTTTTTTGAGGGCTCCAAAGTGTCGCAGTAATGTGGACGTCAGATGAAACTGGTGCAGAATGTTTGTGTTTTTACACAAGGAAGCAGTAATGTGGATGAAGCGAAGAGAAACCCCAATAATGAGGATTTGTTTGAGCTAGTGCGTTTGTCATTATTATCATCGTCATCACTACCATCTGACATCACACGCCTCACTAAAGAGAAGCAATTACAGCCACTGTATCAAATATGTGTTCAATAATTTAGTATGACCTGGGAGGGATGGTGATGTTATAGAAACTGAAATGGCGCTGGTAGAAAAAAGGTTCCCCAGTCATTTTTTTGCTGATTTATGATTTGAAAAAGTACGACCACTCACTACTGCTGTGACTCAGTGTGTAGAGTCACAGAGGAAATCATTGAATAATTGAATAATTTAGATTTCCCAAAGGCGATGATCAAATTGCTTGTTTTGTCAGACCAATTTTAATTTGTGATTTACAAAAATGAGAGAAACTCATTTTGCATTTAATAAATGACTTTTAAATTACTAACTCATTGCTTTCAATTTATTTTCTGTAGAAGAATGAATTACTTTGTCATCAATAACTACAGCAATACCAAAATATATTTTAAAAGACATCCTTCATTCCAAGTGACAAAAACTACCAAATGTGCAGCACGTCTGCGACTACGACAGTGAAAACAATGACTTAACCATGTAACAGACTGAAATAACCTTCCTGTCTGTCCAGACTTCCTGTGTAACAAACCTAAATCCCTGTTGTTGCTGGGCTTTGTGCCCCATGTCTCTCCATTTCTGTCTATTCTGTCTTTCCGGCTGGGCCCATGTCCACACATCAGGTCACTGGGTACTGTCCCAAACTATTTTTTCCCTGCAGTGGACAGCAATATGAACAGCCACAGTACAGAGGAGGAGGAGGAGAGCAGGAGGAAGAGATGGAGAAGGAAAAGGGGGGGAAGGACACAGAGGGGTGCACAGAAAGCAAAATTAGGTGAAAGGTGAAGCAAAGCTGAAATAGAGAGTTTCAAAGTTAAAGTGCTGGAAGTAAAACTATCGTGGAAGGTGGAATGCAGAGAAGGAGAAATGAGTTCTTTCAGAGAGGAACTGAAGGTTGAAGGAGAAAGACAGAACCAGAGCGTTGGAGAGAAGAAGCGATAGCCTCTGATGAACAGACTGCATTTCCCTGACCTCTCGACTCCAAACACCCTTGTGGTGTCGGTGAGCGATTGAGGGAACTGAAATAGCTGCAGGGCTGAATGAGCGCATTACTGTGTTGCAAGAGTGGTCCGCACTTTAGGTGATCAATCAACCCAGAGGAAGAGACATCCACTTTATACAGTAACTATCAGTGGCCGGAAATGTAAGCAGTGAAGATGGCATTCTAAAAACCATTACACAAAAGGCCTGACTTTCTCCTCTCAAACATACAAGCCGGTGCTACATATCTCATTAGTTTTGCCTGATGACTACATGGCAGATGAGACAGCATAGTTCGTCTTCATCACATCAAAGATCCAGACTACGAGCATGGAGGAATGGAAATTGGGTTTTTAGAAGTAAAACGGTAACACGGCACATCAAGGACTATTTACCCTGTCCAGGATGTGTCTTGTGATCCAACACCATTAAACAATGAATGTCAAGGGACCCTGTACCAGAAAGAACATTCCCCTCCAAACTAGAAATATGAGCTCTTCATCCGAGAGCCTTCCTCAAATCGATGCAATTTCATTTTTTTTTTTTTTTTTTGCAGTCTACCTCTTGAAAATGAGTGCTAGTGGTGAGAGGGGAGTGGAAACACATATTCTGGGACTGGGCGAGATCCAGCTGGCAAGAACTCACAAAGCCGACACAAGGACAAAGCTCCTGGCTGTGCTGGTATAGCTCTCAAGCAGGGCAACACACTTGTGTGCCAAATAGCCCCTGGCAACATTCTGGAAACTGCAACAATGTGCCCATTTTTTAATTTATTTACTTGTCTTTCAAGTTATCACTCATGCCCTTCATGTGTTCTTAAAGCTATAGGGGCAGCGCAGATAGCTGTTGTCACCATATTTTCATTTTTATTATTGACCAGAATACTGAATTACATGCAGTTCCTCTCAGGTCACCTCCGGAAGAGTTATTCAAGGAAATTATACACCCAAACAACTGCAAAGGTAACTGAAATCAACCCAGAGTTGAACATATTTTATGCGTCTGTCCTCAATGTGGTTCATTTACTGACACTCCACACTAGTGTGTGCAAACAAGATGCTGGCACAGTGGTGTAAACGGAGCCAATCAATAGGAAAACAAAATGGAGGAGTTGATTTCAGATCAACTGCAGCTTCAGCAGAGGCTGAGGTGGGAAGTATTTAGCCAGTGCACACTGTGGAGGCAACAACAAACGTTGACCTGTTCAGGACCTGGTATTACAGTCCGTCAAATGATCCGATCGCATCAACATCGCACTGAGTGCAGATATGAATGCTCCCAATCAAATACTCATATCTAATCACAAAAAAAATTCAGCGGTGGTTTGAGGAATCTGAACAGGTTGGTGATGGACTTCTCACGACCTCTGACCTGCAGGGCTTTTTTTTTGCCCTAATCAGGGCTCATACAACACTGATTGCCGTAAGATTTATTTTTCTGGGGTTAAAATATTATCTCATGTTACTGCAGTGTGAGTAGAGCTTGTTATGAACAATTTCAAACTTGTAAATAGTCATAATATCGTTGTGTGTGTGAAAACAGAGAAGGGATGCCAGGTCTGATCCAGGATGCACCAGTGTGATCCAGGATCACATCACTTAGGGCGGTAGGTCTGAACAATCCAACCTACCACCCACTTTCACTGTTTCATACCAGTAGCCATGTCTTCATGTTTTATTTGAAGGAATATTAACTTCATAACCAAAAAAAGTTTTGCAGCTGGTGAGAAGATAAATGTATTATGTCCAATAATGTCATCTCACCCCGAAAGACCTCACAGGGGAGTGTAAGAAAATTAGAGATGCTTATGAAAAATAATATTTTTCTGATCTCATTTCATCAAAGAACTGTCAGAACCCCGGGGGTAATATTTAATGGAACAGACATTAATGTATCTAATCAATAATAAATGCTCTTAGATCATCGTGTGGTGATGGCATCAAATTCTCCTCTGGAAAACTGATGCGTTCTTGGTTCTTGTACCAACAATGACAAAAGTGGAAGCTCTCTGCTGACCACAACCTTATGGCAGTGAAAAATGTTGTGTTGAGTTGTTTTTCTTTCACATCCCTTGAGGACTCACAGGTCTGCAGCTCCTCTTAAACAGCAGTAAAGTCCTCTGTTTGTAACCTTCATACTCTCCCGACAAACAAACTCCCTGGGAAAGGACAAATAAAGCCTTCCATACATTATGTTGTCCCTCTTGTTTTTTTTTCCCCTCCTTCTCGTTCAAGGACATAGCAGTTGTCAATAAAATAGAGTCCATATCCTTCAGCCTGGAGTAGCTGCAGGCCCTTTTTATCGGGAGTGAAAATGATTTCAAACTCACAAACTCAGATGGTCAAAGATATATTTTACACCCATTTCAGACATGTTTTGTAAATATTTTTAACCATTGCCTCACCGAATGTGACTTTTGTTGACTGATGTGAGTCAATATTGGCGATCTTTAGAAATCAGATCTGCCATTGGCTGATATACAGTATGATGCTGATTTGTTCTTGGACAATATGTTTAAAAGGTTTTTTCCCCCCTCATCCAACTAATAAAATATTAGCCTGGCTAATGACAGACTGTATCTGTATGAGCCTGGAAAGGCTGTAGTCCTCTCCCATTGTCAAGAGGTGTGACCAACGGACGTAGATTAAAATGCCTCTGTACATAATGGTAGAGACAAAATATGGACATAAATAAGTAATAATCTGCCTAATTTATGAAAATGTAATGAGGCAATGCCGATTATAATATCAGCCACGCCAATAGTGATGTTATAATGGCTTTAAATGCTGCAAATAGGACTTCTGTTGTGTTGAAAAGGCAACTGGGTGCAATTGTCTGTGACTTTTAAGCGGGTTTATATTTGCATTTCATGTGACTGAGGACAAGTGAAGTTTACAGTTTACTCTGTAGTGATTTTGGCACAGTGTGTTGAGCTTCACAACTTATTGGCTTCAGCATTAAACTGATCTTTCTGGGAGGAAAAAGAGCTCTTTGACTTTTCAAGCATTGCTGTATCTTTGAAAATACAAGGCCAGTGTTGTTTTTTAATAAGGTCTGGGTAAAATTACTCTACTTTGGCTTTAGAAAAATACAAAAAAACCACTGAATTCTTTGTATGAACGATTTCCCTTTTTTTGGCTGTGATTGGCCTTGGCAACTGGCTTTATCGTAATCCTATTAATCCCTTGAAGTCAGTGGCACTGTTGTGTATGAATTAAACCGTCTCAGACAAAGATTTGAGATGTGAAACACAATCCTGGCGTTGGAAACAACTTGCTGATGCAGAGCTGAAAAGTGCACGTCTGATCGCTGGACATTGTGGCAGTTTGATCTAAATAAATTAGCCGATTTCAAACATATGTGAAGTTCAGAATGCGCAGAAATTTGCAATGCAGTATATGGTGGGTTTTGCAATATGTGGCAATGAAGAAATGTAGAGAAATAAATGTTAATAGAGCATAAAAAAAGAATTTCTTTTTTAAACGTGCAACAGACTCAAATTATAATTAACCAGTCTTCATATTTTACCTCAGGTTTTCAACAAAACAATGCAACCTACATTTCTCAAAATGTAGCATCTTATTGTCAAACTCCATTGAGCTTGTCTTCTTTCTCAAGCTCCAGCGGCACCACAGTGATATGAAAAAGGGATTTTAGGTTTGCTTCAGTGAGATGTTTCCCAAAGATTTTCTCAACCATCCCATAAGTAGATCTGGCAGGAGTTAAAAAAAAAAAAGTCCATTACACACTGACTAGGAAGGAGGCCCCCCATGCTCCCTCCGATCCTTATCGCTGATATTTAACGGGTGAAGGAGCAGACCAGTCGTCCAGTCCAGTCATGAGGCCCACCAAAACAAATGTCCAAACAATACTGCCTGTCAAGTTCGAAGAGGAAAGAGATCGAAAGGAGATACAGAGGCATAAATTAAATAAAGGTTATTGTGCTGAAGGATAAAATGTAGCAAAGACGTGTATAAAGTACATTTTTAAAAAGCTTCCTTCCTGATGTGCTGAAAAAGACAAGGTAGAGTCCTGCAGGGCATGTGTGTGTGTGTGTGTGTGTCTGAGTAAAAAAAAATCTTTTAATCTTTTAATATGTGAATCCCCCCGTCAGTGCAGTGGCTGTTTAGAGAAGGCACCGCTGCATAACTAAGACAAGAAACGACAGCGAGAGCCGCTGTTTAATGTGAGCAGCACAGAAATCTCAAGCCTTTGATTCACGAGCCAGAACAGTCTCAGTCTCAGACTCTGGTCTGTAGTGAGAATGTTGCCATTAGCGATTAAGCTGCTCCAAAAAAAAACAAAAAACAAAAAAAAAATTGTTCTTTTTCAACAAGAAAACAGAAAACATGATATAAAAGAGGTCATCAAGAACTCTAACAACAATAAGTTATTGTTCATAGCCATTCCTTCAGTCAGGTCAGCAGCTAAAGTGTTGATGAATCTTTTCAGCTCTAATCCATTTCACTGGATTGAAGTAAATTACGTATTTAGCCATGTTCAAGCTGCAGGGCAAACAGATCTGCTCCGACAGACTGTCTGCACTGTTAATTACACTTGATCAAAATCAGAGTTATGTGTCCGGGCATTATCAACCTACAGCATCTGCACGACGTCAAAGGCGTGAACACGGATGCAAGAAAAACGGAGGTGCACTTCCATCAATGGATTTGTGTGACAAATTAAAGGTGCACTATGTAACACTGAGGAAGGTTTAGTGGCAGAAATTGTATGTTTGTATTCATGTATAATAAGCGAATATGTGCTTTAGACAAGAGTCTTGCTTTACATGTGCCACCATGTTTCCACAGCAGCTCCAATAGACAAACTAGCCAAAGCGAGTGTTTGGTGTTTTGAATTGTGGGTTTATGATGCAAAATCACGAACAACATTCTTTCAGGTACGCAAAAGCCACCGTGGTTCTCTGACATGCTTGGGTGGAGGAGTCGTCAGTTTGTTGCAATCTGCAGTCTCGCCATTAGATGTCACTAATTCTTACGCAGTGGATGATTAAAAGTGACGCAAAAGACAATTAGAACTGTAATTTGAATAGTCAGTACTTTCAAGACTTGAGCTGTATAAGCAGACTAGAAAGAAAATCAGATTTGCTCTATTTCTATACTTTACTATCTAAATATGCAAAGACTTTTTTTCCCGGCCGTCCGAACAAGGCCAGTTTAGAGGCTCTGGCTTCGCTGATAAGACGTTCTTCGTCAGTGGACAAGAGCAGGGAGCTGAGGAAACACAAAAGGAGGATGATAGTGGCATCAGACTGTGAGGCATGAGGCTCCTTTGCATGCAGCAGCTGTACGCCTCATTTGCTCCCGCTCCCTGTTCCCGTTAATCGCAGAGATTTGATCGTATCTCTCGGCACATATCTTTCGTTTTCACCCCGCCGATCTTTATTCTCCGGCAGGGCTCTCAGTCAATGACAAGTGATTGCTGAGTGTTTCAATTATCAGGTGTTTTTTGCTCTGTCTTCTGACATCACAACTCTCCTACTGCCAGCTTTGACATCACTTCTCGTCTTGTTAATGATTGACGACAAAACACGGAGCAGCCCACCGAGCTTCCGGATTCTGTCACTTCCAATTAGCTCTTCTGAGACATCACACCCCTTTGGCTCACCAGAGCAGAGCTGGGCTGTGCTGCGCCTTCCTTTCGCTATCCTTCCATCAAAATTCACAGGAGTCTGAATGTGTGAGTCGGAATCACAAGAAACTCAGACGGGGATTTTTGAAAATCCTATAACCAAAAATAGCAGCTTGCTGTAAAAGCTTTATGTGTGGGGCTGTTGTACATGGAACACACACATTTCTGAAGCCTTCACCTTAATCATCCTCCATATTATACATCATTAATACTGATGTTCCTAAGTAGCTAAGCCTTTTAGAAGTAGGACGTGAAGATTTATCCTGGTGGAAAAGCCTGGCAGCTCTGTCAAATCAGCCTGCAACCTGCTTCCTCTGTCAAATCTCTTTTTTGAAAGCCACACTGAAGTGACGGGGGATTGTAAATAGCAGTGGTAGTGAGCCACAGTACGCAGGCAAACGTTTCAGAGTTAATGAGAGGGCCGGAGCGCCGCAGCTTCTCAAACTAGGCGAGAGAAACTTGCAGCTCCGATGAAAAGTCATTCCTGTAGACCGTCTGTCCCCGATGGAACACATGTACAAAACCAAGCGTATACATAAACAAATCCTCTGCCATTTAGAATGAAGTCCACTTACTATAACCAAACAAACAAAGACGATATTTTCATGGACAGATCTGCAGCGTGGACACAATTCTGTTTTTACAAATAGCAAGAGAAAGGGCGTGGGTTTCTTTTCAACTTAAAGACACACATTCTGGATTGAAGCAAGAGTAAAAAATCACACTGACATATTTCGGGCTTGTGGCCCCAGTGAAGCTTGATTTCCCATTCATCAGTCAAACTAAAGGCAAAAGGAAGGAAACCAAACTTTGACTGCACAGAAGAATGAAAGGAGAATGATGAAACCTGTTGGTCATGAGTAGTAAAAGCATTGTTAATTATATTTTTTATTATTATGGCTGTCAGTACTAATCAGTATCAAAAAAAAAGCATCGGATTAGATACTGTTATATTAACAGACAGTGATGTTTAACAGGATAAGACTCATATCTGTCAATTGTCGTGTTTGTCATAAACTCGCAAAACTGCAGATGAGAAAAGTTGACTGGCAACAACACAAACAGTGACGTTCGACTTAACCGACTCTATGTGATCAACCCTGAACAAATGGTGTCACCAAAACTAACAGTTTTGCCTCATTTTGTTGCATTATTGTTCATTTACTCTAATCTTTTAAGAAAATATGCTTTGTATCAACTGTACTTATAATATCTGCACCCCAAGTTGTTTAACTAAGGATGGCTTTTTTAGGCAGGACAGCAGAATTACTGCCAAAAAAGAAACTGGCCAGAGGTATTGAAAAACACTGCATGCTCAACAAGATTTCTGTGTTTTCTTGCCAATGTGATTTTGATTTGTGAACCACACTTATGTCTGCGAGTTCAAAACAAATTTGATGAGGAGTTAATTACAGCCATCTGCACCAGCCAAATCTATACAAACATCCATATTTGAGGACTGAGAGAGAATCTTTAGTCTTCCATTGCAAAGCTCAAACAAATATGTGATGTGTTTAAAAATTCATCGTGCCACATTTATAATGATTATCAGAGCCTCTGTACTTTGGTCCCTCAGTAAGTTAAGGCTAAAGTTAAGCTTTGGTGATTTTTTTTTCTTCTTTTTTTTCCATTGATATGACTCAGATCAGATTTATTTAAGGCTGATTTTCTGATTAGATTTGTGTCACTTCAGTTGCAGTAAATATGTTCATTTACTGCATGAAAAACCAGATTAACAGCTCTGTAAACACTCACAGACTTCCATGATTCTTGCCTATGCCTGGGCCGTTTAATCCCAAACCCTAAACCTGTCCCATAATTTTTGTGTATTTTAAAGTTGTTAATAACACATTTGTGCTGATGCGTTTACCACCTACCCATAACCAGCCAATTTCAATTTCCTAACCCTTAGTGTTAGGGATGAGCCAATACGATACTCAGTATCGGTATTGGGCCAATACTAGTCAAAATCACTAGATTTATTATTGGACAGATAAAAAAAAGGAAAAATCGGATTTGATCCAAAAATCTTATATGCTTCATTCTGCACTATGGCTGTAAAAATGTAAACAAAAACCTGGAACTGCATTTTAACTGAGTCACATTGTGGGCTGTTTATTTCTTTTTTACAGTTGGAGAATTATGTCGTGGAAGTAGAAATGTCAGGCACAAATGTGTTGTTAGCAGCTTCATAGATTAAAATATCTAAAACGACTGTACGACGGTCTTGGAGACAAAAAAAAGTGCTATCGTGCCATCCCTACTTAGCGTAGCACACAGTATGTGAACTTAATACTATAAATACGTATTCAACTTTAACTGAAGGCCAAGACTTTTCAATAAAATCAAAATGTAAAAAGAAATTAATAAAATGAGGAAAACGAAACGCCACGGTGCTTTTAGTTTGAAACGGGAACAGGATGTGCTGTGGATTGTGACATAATAGTGACAGATGTAAACAGTGAAACTGTAAAGAAAGATCATTTTCACTATTTTTTTGTGACACAGGTCCTTTCCCAAAAAAGATCTGTGTGGCCCGCGTGTGTAGAATGTGTCTAAGAGGAACATGGCAGAGCTGCACACGCAAGAAAGATAGTCCAGGAGAGGGCGCTCTGAGTAAAACTACTCCTTTACATCCATTTTGAGCGTCAACTTGGCCTATGAGAAAGTGATGTCATGCTGTTTTGTTGTGAAAATGGAGGAAGAAATAGCTTGTCATGAAAGATTCGTTCAAACGTGAACCTTGTTGAACCATGAAGTCATGATGTAAGATGTCAAATCGGATCTACGATATTCAGAATCAAATCAGGTTTGAATACAGCGGCTGGTAACCTGAAAGAAATCACCGCAGGCGCCGGTGTAAAGTCAGCGTGGACGCACAAGCACACAGAAGAACACCAGAAATGCTGTCTTACCTCCAACAAACTGGATGCCACCGGCCACACGGCCAATAGTGCGCGAGATGAGGTCAGAGATGCAGCAGCCCATGAGAGCTGTGAGCGCCACCAGCAGGAGGAGGCCGCATCCTACGCCTGTCACCACCGTGCAGATCCTCCACTCCAGACTTGGGATGCCGTTGAAGGAGGCGTAGCGCCCGCACTGCTCCAGCATGACGGTGGCCTGTCTCTCCTCGTCCCTCACTGGGTAGGAGCAACGCCGGAACGTGCCAAAGGAGACGGGCTTGTCCATCTGCGTCCCCAGCAGCCAGTAGGGCATGAAGAAGCCCACGCAGGAGGCAGCAGCGCAGAGCAGGGACAACAGGGCCCAGATCACACCCGCACATGTCAGACTTGACGCCATGGTTAACAGTCTGTCTCACACACACACACAGTCACTGAACTGACAGCAGTTATATGAGCAGTAGCTGCGATGAGGGTCACACTGAGCACTTCACACCAGCGGTCTTCACCTTCTAAGTGTCTCCGGGTCCCTGTCGGGAGGAAGAGACACAAACAGCATCAGTGGGGAACTTTTATGTCCCCAACACGCAGCAGCGACATTAAAAAGTCCAAGTAAAGTATGCGATTTTAGGGTTGATTGTTAATCAGTTAAATCTGCTTTTCTGAGAAGACCTCAGAGACCTCCCCCCCCCCCCGTGAAGACGTCAGCAGATTACGATTCAATTAGACACACTTTATTGTCCCCTTGAGGAAATTTGTTTTCTCCGCTTCTGTGTAGCTACAGATTTCAAGAGGGAGTTAAACATAAAAGGCCACATACTTCAACGTAAACAAAACACAAAAGGGCACACTATATTATCGTTATTCCAGTAATATGTGATAACTGCACACTGTATTGCACTGCATTTCAAAAATAAAAGTGTTTGTTTTGATGCGATGGAATGATGTAGAGTTCACAGTGATGCAAAAAAAAAAAAAAAATGAAACTATAAATATCAAAAACAGACATCTTAGTTGCCACAAGCTTAATACACAGTATAGGATTTAGATTTTATCAACAATGTATTATTATTGATACACAGTATATAATGCATATTTACCTTAATGCAATGTTTTACAATATAATGCAGTGACAAATCGATACAAGGTTCATAATCTTCATGTTACAGGGAGATAATATAATAGAAATACCACATTTTTCCTACAGTAATTGTCACATTTAGTATGTTAAATACAGGCTCTTGGTAATAACACTGGAGATTGTGTGTTGGACATGAGGGAAGATACATTTCAACATGTTAATGCAGTAATTATATATATAGATTTTTTTTTATTATCAAAAATTGCATGTAAATGTATTCCACTGATGGTATCCTGGGGTAATTGCCATTACAGAAATAACATGACATTACTAAAATATAATCCCCTTTCATTTCCATTGTTCCAACCAAACTGTAATCTGTGTTAGAAATAAGCTGGTGAGACCATAATTTTACTAAATTGTTAAAATATTGTTGCGGTACTACAAAGTCTAACCTCAAACTCAAATAACAGTTAACAGTTAACTGTTACTTGAAACAGTACAGCATCTTAATAGCTACAGTGAATGTGGATAATAATAATAATAATAATAATAATAATGATAATGATAGTACATATGAGGGCGGGATATAGTTGGAACATCTGGTGTTATTAATTGTAGCTGCTGCGAATTCTATATTTGTTTTAATTTCACTGACTTTTAATAACTGTTTAAGGTTTATTTGGACGGGGTGTGAGCCTTAGAATAAACTTTAAAATGAGAAACTGCAGACAACACAGCCCAGCGAGGTTCAGTAAAACCGGTATTAACATTTATGTTGCAAACATTTCTTTCACTGGTGAGTGTGTGTCAGGAGTGACCTCAAAGGAAAGACATCGCAGAGCTCCTACTGTCGGAATGTTAGTCACACAAACAGAGCAGAGGAGGAGGAGGAGAAGGACGCTTACATGGTGAAGGAGCCCCGGAATGAGGTGAACATCTGCGGATCCGCACGGCAAACTTTTCTCCTCCACAGAAACAAACTGGAGAACAAGAACGAGAAGCTCCGTCGCAGAAAAACGGTGAGTGAGTGGACAATCCGATCAGAGATCAATCACTTCCTGCTGCTGCTGCTGCTCATCGATATGTTGAACCGAGGCGGTGATCGATAATTATTCAGTCAGTCCTGGACACAGAGAGAGAGAGAGAGAGACGGAGAGTGGGGACGCGCGGAGCTTCCCACGCTGAGTGAAGTGAAGAAGAAGTCCACATTCCTGCTCAGAGAGAGAGCGAGAGCGAGAGAGAGAGCGAGAGGAGGGGGCGAGTCCATGGAACACTCGTGGGACTGGGGGGGGGGGGGGGGGGGGGGGGTGTTTGGGGGGGGGGGGGGGGGGGGAGCGGATCTTTCCCGATCCGCTCCCGGTGCGTTCACGGACGATCCGTCCACTGCGCCAATAGCGTTGAAGAATAACAAGGTCTATACTTATTTTTAAACCATCTCAGAGAAAATTATTATTCCAGAAATATATATTCATTGTTTAACGGCAACAACAATAAAAAATAATAATAATAACAGCGACAACAACAATAATAATTACTATTATTGTTATCATTATTATTATTATTATTATTCAAAATAAATTTCTACTTGCTCTTTCCGCGCTCCCTCGCCAATATGACCAAAACAGACAATAAAGAAAAAACTAAAAAATTAGTCCCCAGGGATTCATTCACTGGGTCACACGGTGCAGTCATAAAAGCATTTAAAAAAAGGTACAATTTTCAAATTCAAAGGGCTTTATTGGTACGGGAAACGTACCTTTACATTGCCAAAGCAAGTGTAAAAATAAAGTAAAATTGTTTGGCGACAAAAAAAAAATCATTTAATGGAAACAAGACAAGGCATGCAAATAATAATAATAATAATAATTATATAATAACAACCATAATAAAAATAATTAGATCCGTACAACCTGTAGGTGTGCGCAAACAAAGGTCTAATTATGAGTAAGTCAAAAGAATGTGACAATCAAATAAATGGCGAGTAACATTACATACGAAGTTCAACAACTTGCTGCAGTTAGTTCATTTTTAATACGTCCAACCGTTCGTGAACGCTGCATCTCTCTCTCTCCCTCTCTCTCTCTCCTCTGTATGAATGTACTTTGCCACCACTATAATATTTCTACTTTAAAGCAAATAAATGAGTCATCATCAGTGTTAAGTGGTTTCTTCTCTTCCTGTCATGCAGCGGAACCTTGTGTCGTTCTCGCTCAGTGACCCGCACACTCCGCCCGGACGTTGATTGGTGACGGACCAAAACAGCTTCGAGGAAAGTTGACGTGGAAGTGTTTGTGTGTTTGTGTATAATGACTGATCTTAAAGTAGAAATTCCCGCTGACAGCTCGTCTGTCATTCAGAATCCGAATGCTCCTTCTCAGCCCAACAATCCGCTGTCAAGGAAGCTGAACAAAATCCTGGAGACGAGGCTCGACAATGACAAGGTAAAACCTGCTGGCTAAACACGCTAACTGTAGCTAACTGTAACTGTAGCTCAATGCGTTCTAACTGAACAAAACACGATTTCAGATTTTGATTTTGAACAAAATATTTATTTGTTTATCAGTTTGCTGCATTCAGTTATTATGTCCTGCGCAGACACGGATGTTTAGTCCTATTTGTAGCATCAGCAGGAGCAATGCTAACTGCTAACACACAGATTTGGTTTGACTTCAATTCAGTCTATTTCAAACATTCAGAAGAAAGGTCGACAGCACTGCTTCTTCTGCTTCTTCTGCTTCTTCTGCTTCTTCTGCTTCTTCTGCTTCTTCTACTGCCACAGCGGATGATCTGCCTCCGTCTCGTCCTCTTGTGTCCTCTTCTGTTACAGCAACTGTCCTCATGTCCTCCTTCAGCGTCATTTGTCTAGTATAAACACTGTCTTTCCTCTGCACATGAACAAACTAAGCATAGAACGATATAAAGGTTTCCCATCATGGTTATCCTTACCTAAATGCTTGCTGTTCACAATGTTATTGCAATGACTGAAGAAAAATGTTTTAATGTAATATTTTAGATTATTAATTGTAAAAGGACGAGCACTAAATGTGGTCAGGGAAATCGCAGATAGGATATGTATCTTTTAGTGAAAAATAAGGACTTTAAAATAAGATCATAACAAATCCCTGTTGTGACACCAAATGAATGAATCATTAGGATTATATGCTGTGAGGTAGACAGGATTTCCTAGTCACTCATGTGAAATATTAATGTTTTCTTTCTACTTGTGATAAGAGAAATTGACCACAAATAATTTGTTATAAGTATTTTTTATCACAATACGCTATAATATTTAATTAATAATATAGTATTTTGTCCCATCACTAAACAAAACCATCTCAACCTTGCCTCTCTCTTATCTCCAAACTATTTAATCTGAGCTGTTCCTCGAATATTATACTAATTAATGATTGATAGCAGGTAAAATAGGTAAATACCACACAATAATTTAAATTTAATCTGTATGTAGGCTTTCCTCCCAGTACGGTTGCCAGCTTTCTAATAAGAAAAAAGGAACGGGGTGGGATGAATAAATAAAATCTCATCCTCTACTCAGTTATACTGTTTACATATTGCACTTTACACACAAAGTGTGTTCCCTATCTGTTCATTACTTCAGTATTCAAGTATATTAATTATTTAACTTTAAGTTATGGAACAAATTCATATTTTACGGAGGAGTTGGCAAGTAAGGTTTCACTTGGGCTGGTTAAAGTCTCTACGGCCTTGTTCACACTGCCAAAAAAAACTCATATTTTTTTTAGTCCAGATTGGTTTTTGGTGTTCTGGGCAGAAAAAATGACATCTGATTCAAACCACAGATGGGGCCAGGAATTGACATAATTAATTAATGCCACATCAGAATTGTGGAAGCACCTTTGCAAAAACAATCCATGTAGATAGGTGGTGATGTTTGGATGTAGAAATCCAATTTAGTCACTTGCAACACAGCAGACAGCTTACCTGGAAAAAAAAACATCTGAGGTGCTGTGTACACTGCTGTGGAGCAAGCTCTAATCTAATTAAAAACATTTGACACATAGTAACATAGTATAATAACTGTTCAATTCTAGCATGTTCTGTGGTCCAGTCAAGTGAAAGAGTAACTCACTCACAATGTCCTGTATGTGTTTTCAGGAGATGCTGGAGGCTTTGAAGGCTCTGTCTGTCTTTTTCACTGAAAATAGTTTGCGCACCAGGAGAAATCTTCGTGGTGACATAGAGAGACGAAGCCTGGCAATCAATGAGGAATTTGCACGACTTTTTAAAGAAGTAAAAGAGGTAAGGTGTAGCGTTTCCAGAAAATGCTCTTTTTACCTCTTAATACCATAAGACTATTATGATTTTTTACAGACCTAGGAAGAGTTGTAAAATGATTACAGCTCTTAGGTTACGGGCAAGTAATTCTGAGGTGGTTCACAAATATTAGATTTTCATATTTGATTGCAGGGTATGAGACCATGCATTTAAAATGGCCACCTTGTGTAGGATTTCTTTGAAATCAGATTGATGTAATTAGTCTGGACTTTGGTGGAGAACTGTATTGAAAAACCACTTCATTTGCAGCATTAATGTGCTAAATTCTGTCATTACAATGTCCACATACTGCCATGAGCACCTTTGACATACAGAGATTCATCTGTAGGTTTTCCTCACCGGTGCTATAACATTTCCTGTTCTCCACAGGAGCTTGAAAGTGTTAATGAGGACGTCCAGGCTATGAGCGCATGCTGTGAGGAAATGACGAGCAGATTAAAGGTACACCAAAAAATCTTCTTATGTCTTTCATTCATTTTCCTGCACATGGAATCATTTCACAAAGCTGATCTGGGTACTTGCCACATCACACATTAATTTGCAGTCTCTCAGTCAAATGTTGAGAACTGTAGCAAAATAATAGTCCCTGTTTATAACACTCGTGTTTTGGATACCGAGCTCAGTGCTCTGGCTCTTAGGGTTGAGGCTATACACAATGCAGTCCATTGATTTGTTGACGCACAGTAGGGAAAAGTGTTTTTCAGTGCCTCCTTCTCTTAAAAGAAGCTTGTATTCTTTTTTGTTGATAAACAGCCAAAAGCCAAGAAGAAAGAACCCAGAATACTCAAGGTCCTCAACTGTGGCTCATTGTTTACTGTATTGTGTCGTTCCTCTATGTAAAATTTATCGGTGGCTTACACAGTCGAGCTGGTATGATGTTCAAATTACGTGGCTTTCACATATTATGTAAATAGCTATGTGATTTATGAATCCAGCCCACACATTAAGTGGTTGAAGCACAATTCACATCTCGGTGTACTCTTCCAAACTGCACCATGCCTGGTGGAATCGAGGCTCATGATGTTAATGACTTAAGGCAAATGATATACTAAATGTTTTTAAAAGTATAATGTTTGCAACGTGCAACTTTTCCCCAACAGGCTGCAAAGGAGCAAACTCAAGATCTCATTGTGAAAACCAACAAGCTGCAGGGAGAAAAGTGAGTAAATTCTTAAACTGTGTGTACGTGTGAACTTTAAAAATAATTGATGTGATGGGGAAAAAAAGCAGATGACTTCTGATGCCTTGACATTAAAATAATAACTTAATTGAATGCGGTGAATGGCTTATTGCCTTACTCTTGCATCTTGCTGCTACATAGATACAGATACTCCTTTTACTTATTAACCTGTTAGTGTAATTTAATTATTAAATAAAGTACAATAGTCTTCTATGAAATGTATGTAGGATAAATCTGTAGTTTAGTTATTTACAAAATGTTGAATGCCTTGTTTATTATTATGCAGTCAAAACCAGTACCAAATAATGTACAATGATCTTCCTTTTTCGGATTCAATCAAAAAAATACTTCTAAGATTCTAGAAATCTGCGGTTTCTAGCACGTATTTTTCCATCTGGCTGTTCAACAAGACAGCTATAAACCTTAAAACTGGCACTTCAATATGCATGGGAAATACAAAACAGAGTTATCAGCAGAAAGTTTAAAATTATGACCTACCTTTGTCTCTTCTAAAACTACAAGTAATTTTGGAAACCTGTAAATAAGCCACTGATATGCATCTCCATCAATCCAAAGCTAGACACCGTCATTTCGCTGCCGCCACTGTCTCATTTCCGCAGAGAAATTACACATTTTGCCTATTCAGTCAAGTTTTAGACAAATATTACTTCAAGCAAAGCACAAGATAAGCTTTTATTATTTGTACACTGTTCAGAAAGTGAGGCCTGGTTGGACATGTAATCATACAGATGAAAAACTGCCAACTTAAAACATAGAGAAGTTAAAAAGTGCACTCTCTGTCTTCTCCTCCATGTCAGACATTAGAAAAAAATTGGTGCAGGGAAGGCAGAGCTTTTTAATTTTGATGAGGAAGGATCAATGATTCATGTGACTGATGATTATTTCTCTTGCACTTTTCTATTCACATCAGGAAGGCAGCAATCATCTCTAATGGAGCTTTATTTGTTTCATTTGTCACGTGGTCTGATGACCTTCTTTATGCATCAAGGTAGTTCCTGTTGACACTGCACAATTAACTTGATCTCACTGAGGCCAGACTTTTACAACAAGAGAACAGGCCATCTCTGTGTTTTTACACTTGAGTGTGCAGTGAAATTTGCTGACAAAACACTCTAAGAGCCATCAGATATGCGGATTCAACGGATATACAGCACCATGACACAAAATCACGAGGGCAGGGGTGTCCCTGCATTTTGGGTACTCGCTAATTCAAGACTCCTGAAAATCTGATGGATAAGGTTTTTTTTTTTTTTACTTTCTTTTTTGTTTGACAGCTTGTCACTAAAATTAATCTACTGTAGGCGTCATCAATCTACGACTTTGGCTGCTAGAGTGTTGACAAGGAAGTGGGGGGAAAAAAAGCAGCCGCCCCTGTTCACTGATAGCTGGGGTTGGGGATGTTGGGGTGGGGCTCATTATTAGCGTTTGTGGTGGCTGTGACCTGAGTGCTTAGTGACCTTGTGAGCTGACACAGAGGCAGTCACATGGACAAAGATAATGTAGATTTCTGGCAAAAGACACTGCTGACAGCTGTGATGTACCGCAGCAATTCCATGCTCTGCTGGCACAGCTTCAGGACCTCCTAACAAAGGGGCGACTTGGGAGGGGAGGCAGCAGGATTGAAAGGTTTTGAATCAAGAGAGTGGTGAAAGACACCGATGGGGGTAGAGCCATCAGTGTACACTGGCAGGCAGTGAATTAATAAAAGTCACATTGCTTTGTGCAGGGGCTCATTTTAAGGTAAGTGGTCACAGCATTTACATGAACGCCCTTCACACTGTCCTCTCTGCCACGTCTTTGTCTTATTATTGTGGTCCATGGGGACTTGCTGTCTGTCTGTGTGACATTTTCACCTGCAGGTTCACACTGACCCACTGCCAGATGGGACAGTGGTTGCATGCTGGGCTTTGACTTTGTCTTTAGCAAGTTTGTGTCAGATGAGCTGCCAGGGGAAGTGTGCACTTAAGACATCCTCCAGCCGACACACTGCTCCACACCAAGACTTTATCAGCATGGAAACAGAACTTTTTCTGGACTTTCCTTTTTGTTTTCCATTTTAAAAAGTCTTCCTCAAATGGTTTGTATTTATCTGGTGTTTTTCTAGTGTTGGTGACCACTCAAAGCTGCTGTACACTACAGTTTTGCCTTTAACATCCATTCACTCACACTTTCATACATTTACGTCCAGTGCATTTTCTATGGCACATCTTTCATACACTGGCGGCACAACCGTCAGGCGTCACGTGGGGCTCGTGTGTCTTGTCCAAGGACATATCGGCATGTTTCACCCCACAAAACATGGCATTGTTTCAAGATATGTTTTCATGAAACATCATGAATCCCCCAAAAATGACTAAACCCTTTATTATATATGCCAGGCTCATATGTGGCACTGTGATGTTGTGACAGAAATACACCAAATGGAGAAGAAGATGTGGAACATGAGCATAAGGCTTACGTGCTGTGTCCAAACTCCAAACAAAAGAAGAAGAAAAAGACAAGAAAGATGACATGGTACCACAAGGGTGGTGTTTACTCAGAGGCCTCTTTTCCAAGAGTTGTTTTTTTTTTATCTCCCAAAATGTTGTTTCCGTGTGGATAAAAAGCCAGTACAACACTAAACTTTTGCGAATTCTCCAAAAAATGCACGGGCCTCATGTCTTCTCAGTTAGGTCTATTTCATGTGAATAGTCCTCTGCAGTTGTGAGTGTTGGTGCTTATTGCAGCATATTCTCAGAGTTTGTACTGAGAGGGCAGCTCTCAGAGTTTGGAGTCAGTTTCAAAGCTCTGCAGATTCTCCTTGTGATTATTTACCCGTCAGAGCAGACCTGACATGTAATGTTTGCGATGTTACCTACCAGTGGTAGTGTCATTATCAAATATAATGAAACTGAAAGGAACAGCAGATTGCTTGCATTGTGCAGAAGCAGGAAGCTGAAGTGGAGTAGACGGGCTTTGTTTGTCCTTTGGCTTTCTGACACGCTGTTCTTTTGTTTGGGGTTGCTGTTGTCATCAAGAGAACTAAACAAGTGTTGTGCGTTGTTCCATAGTGAAATATGATACGACCCACCTGTCCTGCCCTGCACTGTGTCACCTTTGCAATTGTGTGACATGTTATCATCATGCTGAACAAGTTGAGACAAACCGCAAACAAATGTCTCTTTGACTGCCTTCATGAGCATTACGAACTGAAAGGCTTGGACTGCTTGTTTCTCTGGTGAGCGATACGCCTGTTTGGCCGCATGCCAAAGTGCAGTGTAGATAAGTTTTATAACTAAGATTTACTCCTTGCTTTTGGCATATGGCATGCAGTTACACATTTCTCCCAGTAATTTCCTGTAGAATATGATGAATGATCAGACACGAAAACCCTGTGCTCCATTCCAACTACCTTTCACTCATAGGAAATGTTCTCTGTATGATTTCTTTGTTGGTCATTAACAAATCAAAAGCTCTTGAAACCCTTGAAAGAACGATCGAGGACGTCAAAGGGTTGACAAGCAATGTAAATGTATAGCACTTGAGTCTTATTAACACTCAGCTGGCGGATAATGAGGGTACGGCTGTGAGTTTGCCTTTGTGTCATCTGATGTGACTGGCTGTAACCACACTCTGTGATCAGTGGTGTGTGGATAACAGGTTTGTGAGTGCCAAATTTTCACCCAGTTCTTTGAAATGGCCTCTAATAGATTTTAATGGAAGGTTGACGCAGATCTTATAAGCAGGGTAGACTTTTATGAATAAGCTGTTGGTATTTTCTGTTATCATGTGTGATTATCAGTAAGTTGTCAAACAAAAAAATTAAACATGTACTGTAATTCTTTGTTGTGTCCAATGTTTGAGCTTACTGCTTTTTTTGGTTTACCCAAGAGACTGTATTTGGATGAGTGGGTCGAGCTGGGCAAGAAGGAAATGTACCGTTGCCATGCATTTTCTCTAAATGGGACTAGTCATCATTGTACTGTGTTGGAGAAGAACTAAACAAGATTGAAACTAGTAATTTAACTAAGATGTAGTGAAATTTCTTATAGACTTGCAAACAAATGGACCTCTGTCTACATCGAGTGTCTACATTAGACTGTCTACATTAGAGTCCCCCTCTAATGGCCATTTAAGAGAATGCAGGTCACTTTCCAGACCTGAAAAATCCATGCATTACTTACAGGAAGGCTGCATACATACTGCATGGATTTTGTTTTAAAACACACAGTTTTTACTCAAGATATGGCTGCTCTTGAACACAACCTTGAAAATTTAGAGCCCAAAAATGGAGAACTTTGAAAACCACCGTTGACTCCACTGACTGACTTTAAAAAAATCTTGTGTTCACTTTCTGACTGGCTCTTATCAGCCATGACTCAACTATCAGCTGTGACTGAAAAGCTGTTAACACTTTTCGGTTTCAGATTCACCTCATTCTTAGTCCAGTTAAATCCCTGCCATGTCTTTTCTTCATTGTTGTTTTGTGGCAGTTTCTGTATATTTTCTTAAACATATCCAAACAGAACTTTGCCTGTATTATCTTTTTCTTGAACAAAGATGAAGACAAGTTTTGCTCACTATGTACAAACACAAGTAGAAGTAGAAGACAACAACGAAGATGGGGACATCGTTTTCCAAAATTTGTTTTAGTTGTATACATGAAGAAACAAGGGGGGTATTTTTAGATTTTTTTTTTCTGTCATTTGCCAATATGCTAAAAGCTGAGACGATACAAAACTTTTGCAAATTCTCATTTCAAACTACTTTTTTTATGTGCACAGGCCCTAAGTTAACGACTACAGAGTTTAGAATCAGCTTCCTGTACACAGCAGTGTGTGTATGTCCAGCGAATCTAACTGGCCCTATAATGCACATTTTATGATGTTTTAAGCTTCTTTTACACCAAAATTATGGTGAGTAACAACATTAAACAATAATTTTACCTTGTTGGGAAATTATACACTCAACTTATGTAACTTTGCACGTCAACATTCTTCAAGAAAAACTTTCATCATTGAGTGTTTTTTTTTTCCCTTTCAACCTCTCACCCAGTGTCTCCTCATACTTGCTTCTACATTGTGATGTTACCGCACTCACTTGAGCATGTTGCCTCTCTCTGGTATTCAGTAATTGTAGTCTGGAGAAGAATGTGTCATGCCCTGACAGTGCTGGAGACAACACTCATGCTGCTCTATCATTCCCTTGCTCTCCTTTGCCCTGCTGCTACAGCTCCAACACGCCTCACGTTTTTTCCCCCGTTTTCTTTTACCGGCCTGTCTCTTTGTTGTGATTTACATCCTCTAAGATCAGGTCTGTCTTTCTTAGCCGAGGCATGAAAACATTTTCAATCTTTTGCAAAGATTGAGATACAGTACGTTTTTCTCTGCTGGTGCTACCATGTTTCTGAGGCTTAACATGTCTGGGGATAACTGCTGCTTCAAAATGAAACTCATGGTGTTACATTTCTGACGCAGGACGCTGAATAAATTATGTAAGTGTTAATTATGTACGTTGGAAATTTCTGTTACAAACACTTACGTCGACTGCAGAGACACAATTTGTCTCAGAAACCAGGTGACCACAGCTTCGTTTGAGGCCACCAGCAGTTGGAGTCTGTCGCTTCGTGAATGACATTCTATGATACGGTATGTTAAATGTTACCGATAAGGTGAGGTTTATGAAGCTTTTAAGACTATTAGGAGCCTTGGGTGTCCAATCAAATTTATGTCCCATCAAATTGGTACGTGGGACCTTTTGTCCACAGTTACTGTGCATGTGTTTTCCTCCTGCCTTTATTCTTTCCTCTTGTGAGGATAAAAACTCGCCAGCCTTAAATGATGAAATTCCTCAACTTGAACTCCATTGAACCGATGATCCAGTGAGACTTTTGTAAAAGTTTGCTGCATTGATTTGCATATTAGTGATAAAATCGAATTTCTTGAGACAATTGTGTCTCATCTCTCTCCAGCTTCATAGAATTTTTGTTCATTCTCATGCTGGTATGAATAGATGCTTGTTCAAATGGAAATAGTTTCTCCCATTCATGCATCCCAGAGTGTAATTAATGACCTCATTAGTGTAGCTTGTCAGTAATGTATCATTGTAATAGTGTTGACATATCAGGTAGCTGAGTTGCCACTTGTTTTAATTAATTATCTCTCACTAGCATTATTTTTCCTGCTATTGAGAATTTGTAAGAGGGAATACCAGGCAATCTTCAGTGTTCCATTCTCTGTTTTGGAATCTGAGTTATATCTTATCTGTTCACATAATTCAAGGTTTGGCAATGACAGGTACTTGGGTCATTTGTTTCTAAAACACTTTATTCTCTTATTAGGTGAAATGTCTTTGATGCCCTGATAGCCACCAAAAAACAAAGTTGACAAAAGCCAGTATTTGTAGCCCTCACCAATCACAGCCATTTGAACAAATGCACAGTGACTTCCTGGTTTTCCAAAAGGCCAGTCTGACCATTTCCGGTTATGATGCAGCAAAAGATGCAGAGATTCTACAGTCAGTGTCTGCAGAAGATAACAAGAGTTATTTTAGGGAAGAGTTATAGAATTTAGCTGAGGCTGTGCACAGAGGGATGCAGCAGTGCTCTGCTCTTGTACCTCCACTACACTGAAATGTAAATGCTTTTTCATTTCAGGCCATGTTTAACTACTAAAAGACAGTTTTCATGTAAAGGTTTTCAATCTATATCGGAAATGTAATTGCTAAGTTTCCCCTTAACAACTGACCAGAAGTTAAGGAGCTGGCTTATATCTAAACAAAAGTTCTAAGTGCTCCTCCATTCATATATTTAATTGCATTATTTGGACCGCACTGAATGATTCACTGATATACGTCTCTGTATAAAAGCCAGAAGCTGTGTTTTTGGGGTGGAGCTTTAATGAAAAGGGCAACATTAGTGCATGGAATTTATTTATTTAAAGTCTAGGCTGCTTTTTTTCTTGACTTCCTAACCTGTCTTTAACTAGTTAAATAGTGAAATGTAATTGTGACAGACATTTTTTGGTAGAAGTATTGCTATTGTGTCAATGAATGGAGATTAATGTTACTGCCTACAAATGAAATGCTGTTATGAAATTCTTGTGATGAAGTCAATTTTTTTTTAAAGTTATACCATTCAAACCCCTCAGGGCTGAGCTTCAGCCAGGCTCCCTCCATCTTTTTGTGTGTGTTGCAATTTTTTTTTACTTTAACGAAACCCTTATAACAGGCAAAGACTCCCCAAGGTCCTGAGTGTGGGAGGCTCAGTGAATTGTACAGGGAAATACTAAATCATAGAATCCTTCAGCAGATTTACAACCCTTTACTTTCAGCCGACCAAGCACTGGTAATGGCTGAGTGAAAGACAATGGTCAGATAATGTCGGGTTCTTCTCCTCCATCCAAAACAACCTGGTGATTTACTGATCCTGCCGTGCCTTCACACTGAGGGAGGGAATATAGATGAGGTGGTTCGGGTGGAGAGATGGGGACAGAGGGAGGACTCGCTGTTGTTTTGCTATCCCATGACAGAGTTCCCTGTCTGACTGAGGCAGTTGCCATGGTCACAATTGTGTGGTGACATTAATAGTGACACAGATAGAGATCACTCAGCTGTTATTGAGAGCGACAAAAGCCGCAGTATCCGGATCTGTATTCTCTTTGTTTCTCTTTTCTTCCTCTCTCTCTCTCTCTGTACATGAAGCTGCACATGATATCTTTGCTCAACCCTGTCCCACCCTGTGGTGTCACTGTCAGTTCATTCTGAGCAAACTGTGTGTGAGGAGCGTGACTGCCATCTGCTGTAGGACTTGGGACAGTACATCTTGTTGACAACATGCTTTGCTTAGACAAGAACCATCCATTATCTATACCACGTATCCTTTGATCGTCAGGAGGGGAGCTGGAGCCGGCTGACTTTTGGCACAAAGCAAAGTACACCCTGGACATGTTTACCAGCCTATCAAAGAGTCAACATACATTGACAAACAACCATTCACTCTCACATTCACACCTGCAGTCAGTGTATACTCTTGATTAATGTAATATCATCTGCATGTCTTTGGTTTGTGTGAAGAACCATCTTCGCAAAGGAAGGGGTATGAACCCACGACAGTGTGAATCACTGCACCACTGTGCAGCCAGTTGAACAAGAGTGTATCATTTTATTCCATTTTTCAATACTGACAGTTGATTTTATTTGCACACAAGGAAATAAAGAGACAGTGATAAAACTAAAAAGATGGATGTAAAGAAGATGTAAAGAAGACTTGTGACAATAAAGTCCATTGGGGCCTTTAAGAGACACAAGTCATGATGACAGTACAGCTGGCAAAAATATTTCAGAGAAAAAAAACAATTTATTAAATGAAAAAAAAATGGGTACAATGACAAGAAAAATGACATTTGTCTCTGTTCCCTCAGTCACCGCCTGGAGGTGAGAGCTCAGGTTGCTCAGGCTTTTCTTGCCAAGTTCCAGTTATCTCACGATGAGATGGCCACACTGAGAGGAGCTCGGGATGCTCCAGTTACTGAGGTAATTCTATTATAATATACACAAGTGTGTATTCATGCAATCATGTTAACAAATCACACCATTCTCTCCCACAGGTTGAGGGGGACTTTTTTACTTTCATAGCAGGCCATTTTCTGGCTTTAGGCCATTCTAAAATTCTCAGCACATTCATATAACATATAATTTCTGTAATGTTACTCCTTAACCTGACAAGATCACATGGTATTAATGATAACGATGCTACTCGCAACAGATTTTTCATCTTTAATGTATAACCTGTTATATTTCACTATTTGATTTCATTCAGTTTCTTAATGTGCTGTGACACAGATGTAGATATTACTCTTGTGTATAATTCTTATTCTTCTCTTTTTTATATAGTTAAGTGAGTCTCCATTATTTTTCTGTTCATAGTTCTGATCGCTTTAAGGTAACCCAATTTCTCCCCAGCGATTAATAAACAGTTTCTGATTCTGATGACAGATAGGCTTGCTTCTTGCTTGCATTTGTTACATCCGTTTCTTTTTATTGGAGTCCAAAAAGAAAACTGAAAACTTCACATGTTGTCCCGTGTGTGTTATGTTTCATTTCAGTTAACCACTATGACACAGTTCTTTCAGCAAAGTGACACACTAGCTTTAACAGCTGTAACTCATACAGTTTAACTGCATGTTTCCTGCTGTAAGGGAATATGAGATTTTCCATTTTATTGTCACTGCAATCACATCCCCACACACTAAGTGGCCTTTAGGTTCAACAAAAAGAATCTGACTTCTCTTGAAAACACATTCATGAGATTCTGGATCTGTTGTTTTTTAATGACAGTTGCCATAATGTTTGACACAGCTTTGCATTTAGCTCACCACTGAATAACCTGAATAATTTTATTTTATTTCATCACAGAAACAAATTTATATTTCTTATTTTTCTTTGTGTGTATACTTCTGTGTCATGTCATGTCAGGGCAGGAGTTCAGTCTCTGACAATATGCAGCCACAATATCTAAAAACGTTTAAGACTGGATGCTATAAAAATTTATTAGAGCAGATTTTACATTGCACTATTAACTGCTGAATAATGAATCATTTTGAAAACAGTTTAAATTAGCAAATTGCAAAGGCTGCCAATTTGGTTATACAGTATGTGATGCTGCACATCCAACCGAGTGGTTATACTTTTCATGGTTTTACTACTGCTAATTTGTATTCTCAAGTTCTCATTCTTGCATTAGAATAGAGAGTAATTAATGTTTTGATGATACATCAGATTTTAACATGACATTTTAACATCAATTACAACATGAATATTCAACAAAGGAGGAAAAGAAAATGCAACATCTCACAGAAAAATTGTAACTACATATCGTCTACAAATCATTCAGTCCTACTACTAATCATGGTAAAAAAAAAAAAAAAACTACATAAGGTACAAATTGTATTTGGAAACATAACTTTGCATATCATTTTACACCGCATATCTTTATAGTAGGCTTATAATTTATCGCTATTTTTATTTTACTTCAGTCCTTGTTGACTGTAGAAAATCCAGTTTGAGTTTTTTTTAGTACATCAACTTCTGTATCCCTGTGTTGTCTTGCTTTTTTCAGGATTTCTTTAAAGCTCTGAACCGAGTGAAACACATCCATGAGGATGTGAAAATCTTGTTGCGAACCAACCAGCAAACTGCAGGGTAAGAGTCCCGTCTGTGCTCAATCTGCACTGGTACGGCAGGATGATTTGTTAAATCTATATTATTTACTTAGAACCGGAACAATGGAACAGTTAAGTTAAGGGGTAGGGGACTTTGAGCAGGTCATGAGTATTTGATGTGAGGTCATGGTTTGTGTCCTGGTTCCAGGTTGGAGATCATGGAGCAGATGGCGGTGTTAGAGGAGACATCATATGAGCAGCTCTACCGCTGGGCCCAGAGTGAGTTAAATACACGGAGTTAATGCCACATGTACACTGAGGGATAAAACTGACTTACTGTGACCCTCTTTGCACAAGGTCTCCAGGCTCAGGCTGGGTGTTGTGTTTTTAAAGATGATTAAGCCTGTCTTTTTGGTCTCGTTTACTTACATTTGTCCTCAAAAGGTTTTTTTTTTTTTTTTTTTTTTGAACTGTTGGGTGATTTATTGCATGCTTGTTTTATTTTTTAATTGGCTACAGCAAATAACAAGTACAGTCACTCTTTCAAGTGACCACAACTATCCAATAATAGTGAGAATATGGGTCATTTGAGAAAATACACGTGACTCATAACTTCTGACTGAGGTTTTTAAAAGGACTGTAAGTATTTTGCCATTGAAAATTAAAAATGGAAATATACTCGTTTGTGTAATTAGAGAATAACAAAACACATAGGATCAGCTAAATTATAAGTCGCTTTACATAACTTATAAATTGACCAAAACGAATAAAGATGATAATTTTGGTAAATTCAAAAGGTTGGCAGAATGACGTCTGCATGTTATAAAAGTTGTTCCATCTTGTGAAAATTCTATTTTTGTATTTTTTTTTTCATGTGTTTTCTAAGGGAAAAGTACATTTAAAATAAAATATTACTGAACTGTGTTTGATGAGGACAAGGCTAGAATGTTGACCCATTTTTTCCACAGCTTGGAAGATTTGCCACCATCTGTTGATTGTTTCTTTTGTATGAATCACACGCAAACTAAGTGACTTCTTTGTTGCAGCATATTGGAAACTATGATTGGGAAACGTTCTTGGTGCTTTGATTTGCATCTTGTCAACACAGTTGCCATAGTTAACAATATTTAGCAACAACACATGGAGCATGATACTAGCATAGTGGCTTCGAAGTCACCAGTTATCCAACTTGAGTTGGATGAGACCCGTGTAAACACTAAAGTCCCTGTAAAGCTTTAGTGTTTCCTCTTCATTATGTGTTAGAAACTAGTGGCTGAGAACATGTGGAAAAATTACAACTATGGAAGAAAGAATCATGGCGTTAACCTTGAAAACAGTTTGTTTCCCATCTTTGGTTTATGATTTTTTTTAAGGCCTGTCTATAAATATGGCTCAATGACACATCAACAACCCTTACGTGTTCACACTTTAGTGACTGCATCTTTGTCCTGAAAATATGGCATACTTTGATGCTAAAACACACAGAAAAGCCAGTTTATTTTAAAATTCCCCAAAGATAAGGAAATGAAGTTGAGAAAAAGAACAGGAAAAAGTGCAGACCCCTGCTGTGAGGCTGCAGTACCACTGATGGAGAAAGAGGGAGACAGAGAGCAGGACTGTGAAGCTAAACCAGCTCTGTGTTGTTTGTGTACAGTATGATGTAAAACAGTGACCAAAAATGGTGAAAATATTGCTACTATTAGCAATGTTTTCTGCTGTAGTTTAATACATGAGCTTTTATGGAACAGCAATGAGCCCTGACTTTGATCCCCATTAAAGCATGTAGGTCAGTGGGAGAATGTGTTGAATCACATACATGCTTTAGATTGGACCAAAGCAGGTGAGCGTTGCTTTTCTATGTGTTTTATACCAGTGTATTTACATTTATATTCTATAAAAATACTGTCAGACAGTTTGCAAAAGTGTAGATCTGTTTGTGTGAAAATGTTGCTGAACTTTATAATTTAAAACCTAAAATGTGACACTTGAAATCGTTCAAATTTTGCAAAGTGTTTAGTGACACATTTTTCTCTGCTGTGATAGAAAAAAAAATATTTTTATCCCTTTACAGGGATTTAAAACTGGCTGTATATCTCCTCGTTGTCTTTCTCTCCACACAGATGAATGCAGAGGACTGACCCAGGAGACATGTGATATCAGCCCTGTCCTGAGCCAAGCAATGGGAGCCTTACAGGACCGACCAGTCCTTTACAAGTAACTTATAATCACACTATTGCAAATAGGATGACTGTATGACCTGTGTCTTTATTTAGCTTTATCTCCATGGCAGTAATATATATTGTAGGAGCATTAAGATGAGGAAATCATCGATTATGGACTTTTTCCACATGGGATTTAAAATCAACACATCAGGATTTTGTTGTGTTTTTTTTTCTACTTCTTCACTAGCTCTAGAAAGTGAGACTGTAAAAATGAATCACTACAGGTGGTACACTTCACCATGAAGTGGCGGTTTTAAAGCTGTGGTTTTCAGTGGCCACTCGCAGCTGTTCTTTTCAAACAAAGAGAAACAAAGAAGGTCTTGATTGGGGGGGGGGGGGGAAAACCAACAGGACAACAAGCCTAAAGCAACAGGAGACACGTTACCACTACCCTTCAAGTGACAGAAATTGCAGATCCACAAAAGTATCTTTGTCAAAATCCTTCAGGAACAAACTTCCACTGCTGGTTTCTGCAAATGCACTATAATGAGTCCCAACATTGAAGTGGGTATTCATAGTTTCATACCAACAATAGACTTAAATCATTTGTGACTGTTTTATTAGATATAATACACTTTTTTAAAACATATTAAAGTAAATTTTCATTTTTTTTATTCCTTCACAATCACAAAACATTTTTACCTCCCCCAAGGAGGTTATGTTTTCGCAAGTGTTGGTTTGTCTGTCCGTCTGTTTGTCTGCTAGCAAAATAACTCAAAAAATTATGGACGGCTTTTGATGAAACTTTTAGGAAAGGTGTGTAATGGGACAAGGAACAGATGATTAGATTTTAGTGCCGATCCGAAATACCGTCTGGATGCAGGAATGTTTTTATCATTATATGCAGAACCACTTGCTGCAAAGCCTTATCATATGACTCACATGCAGCTCCACCAAGGTTTGTTTTTGTCTGTCTGTCTGTCAGCACCATAACTCAAAAAGCTATGCATGGATGTTGATGAAATTTTCAAGAAAGGTGTATAATGGGACAAGGAATAGATGATTAGATTTTGGTGGTGACTCTTTACCTTTGCTTGGCAGAGGTCTGCACATTTCGAGTTCTTCTAGTTTATAAAAATGTTAACTTCGTTACTTAAAGCTCACAGATGTTTCTCCTTCTCCTTTCATTGGTTTATTTTCATTATTGCCCCTTGATGTTTGCAGAAATATGTATAACACCAGCTTTGTTTACACAACGTGCTGATAAGAAGCAAACTGATAACAATAAAAAGGTCATTGCTGATTTAACTTTTTATTTAATGTGCTTTTTAGTAATGGACCCTCTCTGAGAATATGACATACTTACCATTATGTACCACAGAATCTTTAAGTGTTTTGAAATGCCTGCATGAAAAAGGCACTACTAATGCTCACATCACTCACAGCATTACTTAAACAGAAAATCACTATTCAGAGACGAGATAAAATGTTTTTAAAAGCATTCAATGGCAACATATTTGCATCTAATCTTATTTTGTAGTGCAGGAGAGCAATATGGGTTCACTTTGAATAGATTTGTTGGGAAGGACTCCCCATATTTCCCGTAACTTCCTAAAAAGTTAATCCAACTTTGTTTTGAGAGTACTCCTCCTCTGTGTGCCAGCATTCTCGGAAATGCACCTGCCCAGAAAGTGTTCAAGGTCATGCTTTGGCTGGGGATGTTTAGACTGAGAGAGTGGAGACCAGCAGAATCTTAATTTGTCACTATCTTCTGTTTAGTCTGTCACAGAGTTTGCCACAGCCAAGTAATCAAAACAACCTCAAACTTTCCTTTTTGGGAAAAAAACTGTTTGCATTGTTGATTCACAGATTGTCAGTGACTGACCTCTGTCACACACAGAAAACACTGTAACCGCCGTCTTTTCACTTAAGCATTGGGTGTTGATTGTTTTTTTTCCCGTTCTCCTTGGTCAGGTACACGCTGGATGAGTTTGGGACTGCGCGTAGGTGTGCGGTGGTTCGGGGCTTCATCGACGCCCTCACCAGGGGCGGGCCTGGAGGAACTCCCCGCCCCATAGAGATGCATTCTCACGACCCTCTGAGGTAAACAATCCCACTGTTGTTTGACTCTTAATCTCTCAAATCCCATTAAGAGATTAAAGTGTTTTTTTTAAAAAGCTCTTTTAAGTTTATTAAATTAGGACAGCACACATAAGTCAACAAATCAGCATAAAGCATCACTGTAAATATGCCAGAATTAGCACAATTGCTAGATTACATCTGTACTAAGGCAGGTACATGGCTCACAGACTCACTCCACAAATGGAAACAGTGATATCTATCAGTGCCTAGAATTTGATATGAAGAATTAAGACTAAGAATATAGGAGGGTTTATTTACAGATATCAAATAAACTGCATATGTTTGTACCAGTGGATAATCAAAAATCCTTTGGTTTTTGTATGATTAGAATCAACCTCCTATATATGAACTTTAGATAGGAGCTTTGTTTACAATGGCTGTCATCTTTATCTTCACAAACACAGAAGAATGACATCCTTTCTTGTTCGTCAAGGCCACCGTAGTTTCCTAAAATACTTAGGAAGGCTGGGGAGGGAGTGGAGCCCTTTGTTTGATATAATCTGCAATCTCACCATTAGATGTCACTAGTACTCTCACACCTGACCTTTAATTCTGACATTTCCTCATTTACCTTTTCCTGCAATAAGGAATTGGAGTTCAGTGTGTTTTAGCTCAATTAAAAAACAACTATGCAAATTGAAAGATCATTAACTTGTTGAACATGAGTGCAAAATCTTATTTATATATTTAGAGAAGTCACTATTTTGACAATTAACAAAGAAATTAAATTATAATAACCAAATCAGTCTCTCTCAGTCAATCATCCATC
Source organism: Brachirus orientalis (assembly GCA_016785285.1). Lineage (NCBI taxonomy): Eukaryota > Metazoa > Chordata > Actinopteri > Pleuronectiformes > Soleidae > Brachirus > Brachirus orientalis. The sequence goes on from JAFBJR010000193.1 coordinate 1,326,635, forward strand.
CATTGTAGTTCCAGGCATTTTTAAGCCTTAACCTGAGCAGAACTTGCAGCTGCACACAGAAAATCAAATCAAATCCTTTGTTTGATCTAAATCTAGATGCTACAGGAAATACAATGTTTGATTCTCAAACAATAAATTAACTAAATTTAATTCCGATTGTGTTAAAGATTGTGTTAAATGTCTATTTTGTCATGACGCGTCTGAGTGTGTCTGTGTTTCCTATTGTATCACATTCACTTCCCTCTTCCTCCTGTGCCCAGGAGCCAAATGAGTGATTTTTCTCAGAATTCCAGCCATGTGTGGAACAGAAAATCACCTCCGCTTTATAGGAGGCATCAGCAGTTCTGAGAACATCAAGTTCTTTCTCACCTCCCTATGTCCTCACACTCAGAGGCTCGCAAACGTATACACAGAAACACCGGCTTATACATAATAATTAAATTTTAACCTTGCTGTTCTCTACCGTTACATAACACCAAAGGCTGTTTTGTGTCTGAGCTGAGTGAAACACAATGACCTGTCTTGATACAGCTGTGGTCATAGTGTGGCCTCACAGTGGTGCATTTTTCTTCTGTTTTTGCACTCTGTCAGGTATGTTGGAGATATGGTGGCCTGGCTTCACCAAGCAACTGCTTCAGAGAAAGAACATCTAGAAGCTCTGCTCAAACAAGTCACTCTGCAAGGTATGATGCTTCTTCACTGACAGTGACGCTCTTTACAAGGCTTCACCATATTCAATTCATTCCATTCATACCATTTTAACTAGTCATCCACTCTTGTTTTTTTTTTTTTTACAGTTACCAACCATCTCTACTGGCTCCCTTTTCAGATTTTAATTAACTTATCCATGCATTCACATTCTGCAGACTAGATTACTGTAACTCTCTTCACTTTGGTATCAATCAAAAATTGCTGTAATGGTCCAGTATGCAGCAGCAAGGCTTCTTACTGGTTTTACAGACACTGTTACATCACCCTAGTCTTGACTTTTTAAGATTTTACTGATCACTTTTAAAGCTTACGAGCCACCGCGCTGCTGTAGATTCTCAGATATGGCCCTCTTAGCTGTTTCGAAGTCAAGGCTCAAACCAAACCCAGAGGAGACCAAGCCTTTCTCACCAGGTTCCTTGTGCTTGATTTCTTGTCTTGAAGGAGTGCCAGGGTGTTTTTTGCAGCAGAATCCATTTCTGGAACTGTTTAATGGGCACTTTTTTTGGCATTTTCAGCCATATTTTCATGTGTCTTGCTTTGTGAGCGCAATGCTGCAAGCTCAGCACTTCTTCTCGGGCTCTTTCAGTCTTGACGTAAAACAAATAAATTAATTTGTGCAACACTGCTATACTGAGAATTATAGAGAGAGAGTCATGTGGAGCCGATGGGCTTGAATCAGTTGTGTTGAAATAATTTGGCAAAAATTTCAACAGATTTTCATGCAAATGTGTAACTATAAAATTAAGTTGCTACTTTATTTTCCAAAGGTCAACTTCTAGGTGTTATTAATGTTGCAAAAACACCAGGACATTATTGTATGGCATAGATTGAGTCGAAAAGTTGCAAAAGTGATTATCTTTCCTTCATATTACAATTACAGGCTGATTATAGTTTCTCCTTGCTTTGTAAATTCCATACTTATTTCAAATAAGTATATAAGTATACATTTTTTGATCTTTTAAGTTGGTGCATTTTACAAAAAAAAAACAAAAAAAAAACAGATCTTGTAAACAAATGTCGCATGGACTCACAAGTCTTTATTAGACAAACTTTGAGTATTCAGTCATCCAGTGAGGTTAGAGATAACAGTCAGAGGGTATAAATGGCTTTAATTCTAGTACATTTAGTTCAGTGTTGTCTTATTTGCTTCTTATAGAAGTGAAGAATGAAGACTGCTCAGTAAAGAGAGCTTTTAGCCTTTGGTCCATTTTATTATGTTTAGTAGTTAAACACTACACTTGTGGATTCATGTCACTTTTCCCCATTATTATTATTATTATTATTATTATTATTATTTTTAAATGTATTAATTACTTATAATGTATAATTATTTTTATAATTATATTATTTTTATAATTGTAAATGTTTCAAAACAGCTTATGAAATCCCAAGCAGCCTTTGACTATGTTTTTGTATGTACTCATCTTACATTAGGATTGGAGGAGAACATGCAGGATGTGGTTGGACACATCACTGAGGGAGTCTGCAGACCGCTGAAAGTTCGGATAGAGCAGGTCATTGTTGCCGAACCAGGGGCTGTCCTCCTTTATAAACTGTCCAACCTGCTTAAGTTTTACCACCACACCATCAGGTAATTCATCTCACAAGTTTGCAGCAGTACAATAATTATCAACATCAGTTCTCAGTGATTCGATCACAGCCAGGTCCTGCTAAGTGAGAGTGTTTATACCAGGCTTCCATCTTCTGTCACTATGTATGGTTGTGTACGGGATTGGACTGTTTGCAAAAACAAAATGGTGTTTTCACTGAGTATGTCTATACAGATGTGTCCACTGTTAGTGTGTTTGTGTCTGCATAATTTTTCTGTTGTTGACACTGACCTTGTCAGGACCAGTTGTCCTCATGAAGACCAAAACCTGGTCCAGAACCTCTTTACTGAGGAAGTGGTTATATTTAGGGCAAAGATTTGAATTGAGCTTAGGTTAAGTTTAGGCTTAGACATTAACTGGTTATGGTCAAGGTTAGAGATAATGCTTTTTTAGGCTATTCAAATGAATGAAAGTCGATGAGAGATTGTTGAAGGACAGCTCCACAAAACTGTGTGTGTCTGTGTGAGAACTTGTTACCGACAGAGACAAAAGACTGGCTGAGTGAATCAAAACCCACCATGTGCTGGGAAAAAAGTTTTAACCATTTGAAAATGGGAATTCTGTGGTGATCAGTGTTAATATCATGTAAGTGCAGATAAATTATTAATGCAGTGATCAATAATAATAATTAATTAGATTATTAATAATGTTTTGAAACTACCGCTGGTCACACAATGTCAGCTAAGGTCTCTAAGGAAGTGGTCTCTAATGCATTCTATGGACAGATTGCGTTAGTGCAGCTCAGGAGCATGGACAAATGTGTCCTCAGACCATCTCCCAATATGGTTTTTATGATTGGATCTGAGGAAGCATTCAGGTCACATTCAGACCATTCAGAACATACTGATCTGGCTGTGATCAGATCATTGAGGATGGATGTTAATACCAGGTCTGAACAGGGTTTATAAGTTAACAACAGGCTTTGATAATCATTGAAAGGTTGAGCAAAACTGTAGCTCTGTATGCAAATTTAGTTTTTTTCTCTGTTTAATATCATTGAAAACTGTGAATTCTTTCCATTTCGAGCTGTCAGTTGAAGCCTTTTTTGCCATTTTATTATATTTTTCTTATGTCTGACACTTCCCGTGTTTTGATAGAAAGCTTAGAGCCATAAAAACAAATATTTACTGAGTGATTCAGATCCAGGCCAAACACAGGTAGAGATTGTAGGCGGCTACAGTAATTTGGTAAAAGTCACCATTAATTGTGGTAAATTGTCAGTCAGAGCTGAAATAAGTGGAACACACAAGTCAAATTTGGGGTACTTTGGCAGGATTTAGTTTGAAGTATAACACCAGAGCCTTGGTTCTGGTCCAGTTATAAATTAGTTTGCTGTGGCACCAAGAGTGGATTATGGCAAGTGGATTACCAGGAGAAGGAGCAGCCTGTGTTTTGAGGTAGCACATCTGTTTTCTAACAATTCCCACCCCGGGCTTTAGATCTACTTAGATGTGTGTGAGCAAGTTTGTCATCCACACACAGAGCAGTGACCATGAACTGACAGGGGAAATGGGATAGAACAGAAAACTAAAAGTGGCAGCATAAAAGTAATTCAATACCAGAACAGGAATATCCTTAGGGCATTTTTTTCAAAAGCTGAACCAAGAATAATGTCTAACATTGTACATTGTCTTTCTTTCATATTGCAATTTTGGGAGGGAACTTAAAATATGTGTATCCAGTTGTCATGACTTACTTTTGCTTGGATTGAAGACAGTATCTGATTTCATAGGATAAAAATCTTCCTGGAAAAAAAGTAGAAAATGAATGACATGATTAATCTTTTGCTTCTTTTCTACTTGACTTACGTCTTCTACTATTTATTTCTGTCTCAACTACCTGCAATTGGGGCAAAGCCAACCTACACCACTGCTTCTGGTCAGACTTAGTTTTAGTCAGTTGGTCTGGACCTTGTTTTGGTTCTGAACTGAAAAGACAGAGGGTCTGGACCAAACAAGGAAGGTGTGAAAGCAACTTTAAAAAGGCAGACAAATATTCTATGTCAGCACATAGACAAAATACCTTTGTAGAGACAGAATACACATATAGCAGATTTCATGCAAATGCATAAATAATCCCTGCAGTGTTTGATGATAGTAGAGGTTATTGAGTTATGGAAGTCTTGATGACTTGTGTCGGTATACAGCCACACAGTTTGGATTGAGCAATTCATCACTTTCATATTATTTTAATGATGCATAGATGTCTTTTATAGTTAAAAAAATTACATGTAAATCTTACTTTCTGCAAAACAGGACCTTTAATTAATGAGTTGATCAATCTAAAATTAGATATTTGGCTAGATAATTGCCATATGCAGCCTTGTTGACTTGTTTGATCTTTGTCCAGCTCTATAATTGGGACCAGTGTGGCTTCTTTACTCATCACTATTGAGGAAATGCATGTCCTCAGCAAAAAGATGTTTTTCAACAGCCTGAGCCTTCATGCAAGCAGACTCATGGACAAGGTATAGTATAAAGTTTATTTTTATTTACAATTCTACAGTATTATTTCTCTTCCTTCTTCTCTCCACCTGATGTCATTTGTCCATACAGTTTTGTTTTTATGTTTTTATCTTGAATGACAAAGTGCTTCCATACGTCGCACATAAAATCTATACAAACAAAGTCAAACTAAGTGACTGAAAGTAATGTCATTGCCTAAAAAAGAAAGCGGACCTGACATTTTTTTTAACAGTTTCTTTCATAAAATGCTAAAAGGACAGCAGTTAGTTTGAAATGCACCTTGAAAACACACCCACTATGTGTTTGCTGTATGTTTCATCTCATGTGTCAAACACAACAAGACTATTTTTGAAGCAGTTTTGCGTGTAAACAGTTTTGGGCTGCTGGCCACAGCATCAAAATGGTGCTCGCTGACAAAAAAACACCAAAGTTGTTACCATTTAGTTAAATTGGTGTCCAAATATACCTCAGCACGAGCAGGAGCTCTTCCACATTACATGCTCACTGTTTGCTGATCAATAGCATTTACAAGAAATATCCCCGTTGCTTGGTGTTAATCAAATTGAAGGCCCTCAGGGTTTGTTGTCAATTCCAGCTAATGCCAGGAACACAGCCTTCTCATAATTTCCTTTATTAGGTTGACAGAGGTGGCTGGGCTCAGATCTGTGAAGGCCAATGAAATCAAAACCCTCTTCATTAAAAAGCTCGACTGACTCTGAACAAGCAGAGACTCAGAGTAGCAGCAGGGAGCAGTTGTATATCTGTCAGGCTGCTTGTTAGTGATGTCTAATGCTTTGATAATGTTGTGAGGACAACTTGTCTTTCTGAGTTTTATAACACGTACATCTAATATTTGCAAAAAGAAAAAAAAAAACTTCCTTTTTTTCTGCTCTGTTATGCTTCAGCTTTTTATGTAACTGACTCCTTGGGCAGGTGGAGCTTCCGCCTGCAGACCTGGGACCCACAGCCTCCCTCACTCAGACACTGTCCCTCCTCAGGGAGGTGCTGGCCTCCCACGACTCGTCAGTGATGCCTCTGGATGCCCGTCAGGCGGATTTTGCTCAGGTAAAAACACATGTTCCTACAACAGGATCAGATTCAGAGAAAGGGTGATGATCCATTACTGTTTCTGTTAGATCACCACATTTCTCCCCTTACTACCACCACTCAGCCCAACAAGTGTAAAATTGGGTAATATAGGGCTATTTTTCACAAGCACTCGTCGTTTGGAGTGTTATGATATGTCCCTGAACAACAGAATTGATAAAAACCAATGTTACCATAATAACGCTGCAACAGGAAAAAAACAATTCCCACATCTTCTTCCTAAGACAGGTGAGTAATGAGGGAAAAAAGTTCATCTTTTACTACTTATCCACATTGAAAACAGAACTGTTCCTGTACAAATGTTTTCTTTTTTTTGTTCTTAAAACATTTCAAGACTAATTTCAAGAAATGACCCTTAATGCTGTAGTACCATGGTACGTGTACCTCCTGTGGTACTTAAGCTTCCTATGTGATCAGAGTGGAGCTGATGAATTTTGACCTGAATGTGTAGAAAATGAGACAAATAAAAAGAAAATAATAATAAATTATAAATATATGTGAGGAAGAAGACAATGAGGGTTTTTTTGTTTGCCTGAATTTGCCTGTAATAATTGATCAATAACCCCAATAAAACTGTGTCTGCTGTACCTTTAAGGCCCTTTCTTGCTTTGTCATTCACAGGTACTCTCTTGCATTCTGGATCCTCTCCTTCAGTTATGCACTGTATCAGCCAGCAACCTGGGCACAGCCGACATGGCGACCTACATGGTCAACTCACTGTATGTCATGAAGACCTCACTGGCTCTCTTTGAGTTCACTGACAAGAGACTGGAGATGCTCGAGTTCCAGGTCTGCCTTCATTTATTTCTTTTTATATGTAGAATAGGGCCAGTGCACATTAATAAACATTGTGCCACATCTGGACTCATTAATGGAGAATTTGACAAGCATAAATATAAATGTAATCATAAATTACAAAGCCACAGAGTAAATCATAACAAACCCCACCTTCATTGCATCAACACAAACTGGACCATGACGTTTGCAGAGCTTACAGTCGTCCCATTGTCTGTGAACAGGGGTGTTGTTCATTATAATTAATTATTCTTTTTCCTTTTTTTCAAAACATACAGAGCCAAACTCTTTTATTAAAGAAAAAAGATATAATTCTCTCTCTCTGTCCTATAAAAGTGTGTGCGTCATGTATTGTTTCTCAGGCTCTTTCCATCTATTTTTAGCTTATTGAGTACCACAAGAGCTCCTGTGGAAGTTTCATTATCAATAGCACACCGATTCTCCATCAAGCACAAGTACCATTGGCTCACAATGCAGGCTTGAATTGGATTTTAAGCCATTCTCTCCCCCTCACACTTGTTTTACAGATTGAGGCTCACCTTGACACGCTGATCAATGAGCAGGCGTCCTACGTGCTGACCAGAGCTGGACTGAGCTACATCTACAGCTGCGTCCAACAGCACAGTGCTGAACAGGTCTCACACTGAACCGCGTCTTCACATACACTCACTCGTGAAGTTCAAGAACTGTGGTTTGATGTTCCCACGACTTATTCATAGGTTTAAAATGGTCCTCGCTGTGGTTACTGCATGATCAATGCCCTTATTAGGGCATAATAGCATTTCTGTCTGATTTTCAGATGAGAAAAGGACAGAGGGAGGCAGATCATATTATCCTCTATTACATTATATTAGCTTGTGCAGACGTGTCCTGTGCAGATGAGGGAGCTGATGCCCTGGAGCCTTTGTCCTTCTTTAAAACTCACATTGCCACTGGGCTGACTGAGACCCATAGTTGTGGTTTAGCATGTGACTCTTAAAGAAAACCCCGGGTCACGTCAGGACAAACCACACCCAGCTGCTGCTGTTGCTATTGCTGTAGTTAAATGTTTAGCTCAATCAGGAGCTGTCATTCTTCTGCAGACTACTTCTCTACTCGGGTGGCCTTTCTTGGTTTTTCCTGAAATAGTCTCCTGTTTGAAATGATTAAGTCTGTCTCTGGCTTCTCGGCTCAGCGTCCCAGATGTCAACGATTTGACAAAAATCCCAGTTTAAAACACTTCACTTCTACTGTTTCAGTCAATTTAGGTTTGTCCCTGTAAATTTCAGTGATATATCAGTTTAATAAAGCAAAAACAAGAGACTAGTGATTAAAAAGGAGCGTTTTACTGGCTAGCAGATGAGTTTCTGGGCTCTTTATGTCTGTAAATGTGCCCATATCCCCATAAAATCAGTCCAGGCGTTGCAAAGTTGTATTGACCCTTGCGCCATCCTCTGTTTGCTGCATTTAATGTTGGCAATTTTACTGTTGAAGTCTGACTTAATGTTGTCATTGTCGGTCTCAGCTGATTGCCTTAAAGGATTCCATTGTTGACAGTCTTGTACTGTGTTCACTCTGTCGACTTAACGTCAGGATTTAGCCAGAGATTTTCTTTCATTCACAAATCAACAAGTTCACTTAACTAAAAGACTAGAGAGGTGAATTATTATATGAGAATACAGTTGGTGTTCTTAATTAGGGTGTAAATAATTTGTATAGCACTTAAAAGCAAAATGACAGAAAAACACGCATTCAAGAATTAGGACAGGTTTTTATTGTAAAATAAGTAAAATTAAGATGGTAATGATGATAATTTTGAACTCTAGAAAGCAGTAACACTGAAGCAGGATGAATACCTTTTAAAAAGCAGGAGAATAATAGTGGGTCATCTTAAAAGCATGAGCGGATTCTGTCTGTCTAATGGCCTCCAACAGGCTACTCCACAGCTGAGAGTCTCCTACAGAAAAGCCCCATGTTTCATTTCTTTTCCACTCATAATATATATTCTGAGAAAAATTTTGGGCTTAGACCATGGAGAGAGTCATACACAAAGATGCAACTCTAAAGGCGCTCTCTTTTTTGGCCTTATTAATAACTGTCCACAACAGTATTTCGAAGTGTTTGAGTCTGTTAATCCAGCCTGAGTTTAGTTAAAACTGTCTCGATGCTAATAATATTGAAGCTGTGAAATCACGAACTCTAACATGTTAAATTGACTGATGTTGTTTTTTTAAGAATATAAATAATTTCACAAAGGAGAGAAATGTTGAATCATTAATAAGTCAGTCATCATGAGAAAGCAAGTGTCGAGCAGTTATCAAGATAAATGTGCAGATCTTTTATTTTATTTTGCAGCCCTGAGGTAGAATGCACTATAAGCCAAACACAGTTGAAAATGAACTTTTAATAAACCAAAGCCAAAGAGAAAGAAATTATCATTATTATTTGTGAAAGTAGCCCAAGGCGCTGTCACATAGACATAATTGTCTCTCTGCCTCCATCCTTTCTTTTAACCATCTGCTGAGGACATGGTATAAAAATACCACACTAAGAATCATTTTCAATGCTGCGTGCAGATTTGAATTAAAGGATCACACACAGCTCATTTGCAGTTTTTAGCCTTAAAGGTCCAGTGTGTAAGATTTTAGATCTTTGCACACCACACATTGGATTTAGTTGTGTGTTAATAATCCAGTAATTTCACATTGACAGAAATATGCTGCTCACGACTAATTTTTTAAAGTGTCTTTGTGACGATGTGGCATTAAAGATATTTTAACAAGCAAATGTGCACAGTTGGAACTGTTTGTAAACAAACAGGATTTTCCTCAAATCTTTAAAATGTTTAACAAGCAGCACCCATGTATTTGATTTGATTTTATTTACAAAAATGACTCAACAGCAGCTCTGCACCAGTTTCTTCCCTTGAAGTGACAGTTTTTCATAAATGATTAGCTTGTTTGTGTCCTACTTGATATGAATAATCATTTTTAATGTTGATAATTGTTTTTATATAGCAAAGTCCATGAAAAGATGAAACCCAAGGTGCGTTAAACAAATAAAATCAAACAAGCAGTCAACCGACAGGCAGAACGGTGCGGCATCCGCAGTAATGCAGGCTCTGTTTCGGCGAAGCTCTCACTTTACTGGTCGATTTACCAGTCGATCTGCGTTCCTACCCTCAAAAAATGAGATTGCGGATGCAAGCAGCCAAATTGGGTTTCCTCTGCAGGGTATCTGGGTTCTACCTTAGAGATAGGGTGAGACGCCCGAGTAGAGCCGCTGCTCCTCTGCATCGAGTGGAGCCAGATGAGGTGGCTCAAGCATCTGGTTAGGACGCCTCCCTAGTGAGATGTTCAGGGGATGTCCCACTGGGAAGAGGGCTCGGAAAGATCGAGGACTCGCGGGAGAGACTGTGTCTCTCGGCTGGCCTGGTCACACCTCGGGATTCCCCCACACGAGCTAGACGAAGTGGCCGGGGTGAGGGAAGTGTGGGCTTCTCTGCTCAAGCTGCTGCCCCCGTGACCTGACCTCGGATAAGCAGTAGAAGATGGATGGGTGGAAGCAGTCAAGCGGAAATGAAAATAATTTTTCCCAGGAATGAACAAAAATATATAAATTAAATTATCACAATATGAAAAAAATATTACTGATGGAATAGAGAGGATGAGTCAAGATTTGCCCCTGAATTCTTTACAATTTTGTCTTGTTAATTTATAAAGGCCATTAGTTAATCATAAATATCATAAATCATAAATAATCATAAAAATGATTAAAATATATAGTAGTGCAGTATCTAAATCAAAGGACACTGCAGTTATTAAATAAGATAAAAAAACAAAATTCTGTGGTACTTCCCGCCATACAATGGAGGAAAAAAGAAAACCTACAACCCAATGTTTATTTTTAGAGTAACTGCTAAAATAAAATAGAATATTTTAAATTATTTTGAAAGGAAGTAGCCCTTTTCGACAGGAAATAGCTGCACCTTCGCTCATCCAGTATGTAGATCAAATCAGGTTGACTGGGTAGCCACACAAGGTTTTATTCAGTTTTTATTTTGAAGCGATTATACACAAACGTGTCTGCCAATAAATAGTTACACACTGGACCTTTTCATTTTGTTCCCTGTTTGAACACTGTGACTTTGAAATCTGAGCTGATGTCCACTCTCCTGTCTCAGGGTCCTCTGTCCCTCCTCCCCAGCATGGACAGCTCCTCTGTGAAAGCAGCAATGGTGAGTCATTTTCCCGTTAAAGAAGGGCATATTAAATAAACAGTGAATTAACTATGATGCTTCTTTAAACAACAGGTCCAGTTCGATCGGTACTTGTCGTCACCCGACACTCTCGTGATGCCACAGCTCAACTTCCTGCTCAGTGCAGCCATCAAGTGAGTTCATTTCCTTGATGAGGGGAGCAGCTCTCTCTGTTCAGGGACAAAAAAAATAATATTATATGCAATATTCAGGCTTCGAGGTAAATGTTCATCACATTTCATGGTGTTTAAAAGGGTGAAAGAGCGCCTGTTCAGAGTGATAAAAATAGAGCGGGAGCGTTGACCAAATAATGTTCAACATTCATTAGTTTCCCAGATGTAATACGATCATTACTGCATTCCAAACAAAGCACTCGACTAAATGCACAGTGAGTTTGGACGCTAAATTGCCGAAGCCACCAACACACTGAGCGAGTGCTCGGCCCGTATTTGTCTGACTGATCAGAAAGTGCACATGCTTTTAGCTCAATCCAGCTGCTACATTGAAGGGCTTTTTCTGTGAGTCACGTTTACTGGGAAGTACAGCTGGCTTGAGGAGCACTCTGTACCTCAGGTTAATGTTCCCTATTAATGGACACGGGAGCACTGATGGGCAGGACGCCATTAATTATCTTCTGGTCCATTTCTCACTCTCACTCATTCCCTGAAATTATTCCTCCTCTTTGTCTTTTTCACTCCCTCTCTCTTGCACTCACTCTTTCTCTCCTGTCGACTAAACACACAAAAAAAAAAACCCAGCCAGCTCTCAGGAAAAAAAAACCCAGAGTGCTCAAATAATGGGAATGTTCACCAAGACTCCCTTAGTTTTGAATTTTTTGTTAGTGCACTTGGTCCAGAGTGAGGTGTTAGACACTGGCTTCTCCGTGGTTCTTTGTTCTCTCTGGGCCAATTAAAAGTATGGATCTCAAGAGTCTGAGACACAACTGAGGCTCTCGTGCTGTTTCGTTAGGTCGTCTGCTGCTGTGTTGTCACATCATAGTTTAAGTTGAGTATTAAATATGCTTATCATTAATTATTTTCATTTAACTAGACTTAAATGCATAATAAATGGTGAAAATAGAGCTGCAACAAAAAAAAGTGTTTTTTAAATGACGCAGAGGCAGAAACATCTGGCTGCAGATGTTTTGCCTGATTGATTTTATTAACTGCTGATTATGTGATTTTTATATTGTACTCTGTGCTGTATCTTTGAGTAGCTGTAACCTTGTCCTGTCTATGGTAGTCTGTTGAGGACAGTCTTGCCAAAGAGATTTTCAGTCATAATGAGTTTTATTCCTGGTTAAATAAAAGTTTAATTTAATAAATTAAAATGTATCTTGCTGCAGTTGAAACCAAGCAGAGTTTCACATTTAAGATGTTGTAACCCTTCGATCTATGGTGACTCTAATCAAAATAGCTGCCAATGAATTTTATTTAAATTGCCTGCAATGTTACTAAACTTACTGTCATAGGTCAAAAAGGAGATAGCAAAAAAGGATTAAATAAATAAATAAAAGGATTGCCTGATTAAAATACATCCAGTACTGAAAGATTTTATAAATTTAAAATAATTTTAAAAATGTTTGGTTGATTAGAGAGAGGGCTATTGAATATCACTTACAACATCTTATTAAATATAATCCAGCTCCTTATTAAATATAATCCAGCTCCTTATTAAATATAATCCAGCTCCTTAACTTGCTTTCAGTTGACGTTAAGGGAGAAACTTGGACTTTGTAAAGTGACTTTAGGGATTAAAACTCCAAATGGCGATTGAAGACGTTTACATGTCTTTTAGTTGTTATCCCTCAGGGATTCAACATGGCAGAAAATGAAAAAGGTGATTAAATTTCAGTGTCATGACGGGAGAACAGCAGATCGCAGCCTCTTTAATTTGTCGCTCATTTTCTTTGATAAATCACTTGGTGTTACTGAGTCTAACACCTGATGCTTGTGCATTAATGCTGCCCTGGGTATCCATGGCAGTGTGCAACACACACTGCGCCATGTTTCAGCTCAGCAGGCGCTCACATTGGCCAGAGAAAAACCCCCCCCAAAAAAAACAGTAATTAGGACAAATTCTTACACATGGCTGGTTCAATTACAGTATCACTCTGCTGAACTGATGTAGGTCATGAAGTAGGTCATGAAATGGCGGAATTTCAACAGGAACCCCTTCACTGCTGTGACTGTTTTTGTGTGTGTTGGGAATCTGAAAGGGTTTAACTGTTTGTGCAGGGAGCAGATTTTCCGTCAGTCAACAGAGCTGGTGTGCAGAGCCTATGGAGAGGTTTACGCAGCACTGACCAGTCCAGCTAACGCCTACAAAGACCCAGAGAACCTGGTGCCCAGATCCACTCAGCAGGTTCAGACGCTGCTGTCCTGAGAGACCAGTCGATGTGAAAGCACCGGGTGAGATCTGGCACTGGGCAACCTGCAGGGTATTTGGAAGCTTTATAACTTGTACACTATAATAATATAAATGTGTATAACAGTTTTTTTGAAGGTGGGATTCTGCTGCAGGCAGGTCGGCTTGTTTTTCTCTGTGTGAGGCACATGTGTCTCCTTGTTTCTGTCCATTTTCTCATTGTGCACCGCCTTTGGTGTCCACAGTTGTACAAAACAATGTCTTTTTATCGGAAATTACTGAAAGTGAATATAAAAACTAAGGGAATCGAAGAGGCTTGTCTTATTTTTCCGCTCTCAAGTGGTCAGGGAAAATTCATCCTCGATGCCAAAATGAACCTCACAAGCTTCAGCACAAAAGATGTGTTTATTTTAATCTCATCTGTTCTGAGCTGCGTGGATAAAATGGAAAATCTGTCTTACCGTCTTGTTTGGCTTTTCAAACAATGTCTACCATGCTGACTAAGACTTGAAAACAAGACTGTAATGAGGCTGGATTTAGTCATTTACCATAAATTCTACCTTTAAATGAATATTTGGCCAGTTAAACCTTGGCCTGGTGTGTCAAGAGGGGGAATGTTTTTCCTCACTCTAACCGCAGCATTAAAAAGTCGTCATTTTTGAAAGCGTATACACAAGCGTTGCCTTGTTTTGTACAGTACAACTCATCGTCTGCTGTTTAGGTTGCTAATAGTCTATTAAATAGTGGCTTTTGACATTATTTCTAAGTTTGCAAAAATACAAAGGCAATGCAATTTTCATTTATATATTAGTTTCATACACAAAAGCAGATTCGAGGTGGTGAGCAGAGACAGTAAAAACAACACAAAATTGACACAAAACAGAACAGCAGAATAAGAATAAGGTAGAAATGAAAAAAAAGATTTAACTATAAAAAAGTAAGATTAGCCTTAAAATTACATAATATTTACAATAATAAAATAGAGATGACGGTTTAAAATCTCATGTAAATACTGTCAAGTATTCAGGATAGATTTAAACTACGATGAACTGAGCCTTCCAAAGAGCTACATAATAATAAAAGGCTAAGAATGTGAGGAGAAGAAGTAATGGTTGATTAAATCCTGAAGAAGGATGCCAACTGTCATAAAACACCACCACCAGCCAACCACTCAACCATAATTATACAGCTTTGATTTCAAAAAGATGATCCTCAGCTTTTATAATATAAACTGAGATCTTCAGAGTCCAAACTCTATGAGACATGAAGCCGGAACAAAAGAAGAAATTAAATAACGCGTTCAAATAACCATTAGAAGACACGATATACTGTTTATAAAGAAGTATGCCACGGCGTTGGACCATTGAGACTTGATTGGGTGTAATATGATACCTATAAAAATGTGACGCTGTCCAGCTCGTGTCATCACCAATAAAGCACAGTTGAAACACTGAGGATTAAATGCATATTGATCCTATCTGCCGTAATGGTCTCAGGCCTGCGGGGCAGCACTTCATTTCTGCTCTGTGATATCAAGGTTCATGGCAGCAGGCCTGATCTTGGCAGAGCTGCCAGCACTTCCAGTCCCAGGATTTCCCCAGCTCACCGGATGTTACTCGGATATCATTGGCCAGGACATTGAGTACTGGGAATAAGTGGAATTCCACAAAGTTCAGCATCTGGAAGACACTCTCAGCTCCTTTAAATAGACACCCGCGCTCACTTCCAGTTCTGCTTGGCTCCCGGCTGATACAAGCTGGATTCTTGAGTGTTTTTACTCTTTGACAAAACGTGGTCTACATTTAAAGAATTATTCACTCTTTTTATATGACTGTTATTTGAAGCATTCACATTAGGAATAGGTATACAACGTCAGAAAATACTGGTCAGTGTTTTTAAACCTGGAATTGACGATGTTCTCGAATGTCTTGTTTTGTCCACAAACCAAAATTATTTCGTTTTTAATGATTTCTTTGTTATATGGAGCAAAGAAACCAGAAAATATTTACATTTAAAAGCTGAAAAAGACAACATGTTTAAATAATGAAAAAGAAAACCCTCAAACTGATGAATATCAAAATAGTTAATATGTCTTATTTATTTATTAATTATTAATAATTAATTAATCGGGTAATTGTTTCAGCCCTAATTTGACCATGGCGGGTAAAGCTTAAAAAATGGTTTGAGTTTAACCTAAACGGTCGAGAAGCAAATCAGACTGTCTGAAGTAATTATCACGTGGGCTGGCAGAGGGCGCTGTGAGAGCAGCTTGGTCTCGGATCCACTTTGAATCCATCGATAAAATAAGATGGTGATGATTTTGTTCTTAGCCGAGTGGAGCTACCTGATCTGTACCGCAAACTGGATTCGTTTTTGTGTTCTTGTAAGTGCGGCTACTTCCTGATATGTAAACTGTTTCCGTGGCTACAGTTACAGTTAAGGTGGAGGTTTTGAATGGATGTAGCCACATGTGTAATCAGTAATCAGATTTCTGGTACAGGAACCAAACAAACTAATTGCAAACTGTCTGCACCTCAGGTTTGTTGTACCTCATGATATTCTGCCTTATGGTTCATTTATTTATTTATTTGTAGCACGTTCCTTCTTTACATCACTTGTGTGTGAATGAATGTGCGTCTGCACAGTTTAATAATATGCGAGGGCTTTCTCCTGCCACTTCCTGTATTAATGAGTTCACAGAGGTGATGGAGTCACCACTTAGAGGCAGGTAGTGATAAACGGGGGCAAACATTCATCCCATCATTCGCTCCAGAAGACAGTGAGACCAGCTGGAATCTGGGTTAAAGAATAATAGCAGCAATATTAAGTTGTTGGGTTTTTTTTCCCCTCTCGCACTCCAGCGGCCGGTGGTAAATGATGATCCACAGCTGACAGCTTGAGTCTTATCTATTGCCTCGGCAGAAACCTAGAATGGAAAATGTCTTCACTGGATGCTCAGCCAGTGCGGAAATCACATGTCATAATGCTCCAACGTTGCTCTGTCTTCAAGATTTTGCTGAGAGTTGTAATTTCTTGCTTCCTTTTAAAAAAAAAAAAAAAAAAAAATGACTCATCGTTATCCTCAAAGACGGATTCTGTGAAAACATTTTGCGAAAAGAAATGCAGTTTTTCAATAGTTGCTTCATTTTTCTTTTTTTAAAAAAAAATGTCATAATGAAAGGTAAATGCAGGAATAGCTCTTGAAAATTAGTTTATCATTCTGCAGTGCATCTAAAGCAATTTTCATCATTCATTGTTTTTAATAAAATGAATCATTTGTATGGTTGCAAAGATTAGTTATCGCTAACTACAAAATGAATGAAAGTTTGTAAGTGGAAAAGAAATATTAGTTTGTGGACAAAACAAAAAAAAATTTAAAGGTCATTTAGAGGTTCATGTTTTTCACTGTTGTATTTCTGATCTGAAGAGCCTATTAAGAAAATCATCTGTAATGAAACTAACCATTGGTTGCTGTCCTGATCTTGTGTTTTGGGGGTGGACTGCATTCACGTTCACAGAATAAAATATTTTTGACAGAATAAGAACCAAAAGTTTTTTTTTTGATGAGCCTGGACATATATAAAATAAATGTATTACTGGGGAATGTATGGAAATTGAGAACATTTGAAATATGACAAATCTTGTGAGCATGTAATATCATTTATTTTGTCTTGCACTCATTTTTTTTTCTGTTACATAATACGACTGTTAAGCAACTGCTGCAGGATCAAAAACATATTTCTTAGACATTCCAACCTTTCTGTTATAGATTATCAACACTCCGGACAACTGTGTGTGGATAAAAATACATACGGAACAGCGTCATATGATTTGCAAAATTACTTCATAACTCGATAAATGCCGACATCAGGTCACTCATTCAGCGTTCTCGGTGAAATCTGTGGTCACCTGTTCTGCAGTGAAATTATATTTTGATTGATTTCATCTCTGTGCACGACACAGTGTACAATTGCATAATAGGAAGGGCAGAATTACATGTTAAGTTCATCCATGTTTGGCTGAAATAACAGAAAAGCAGCCTAAGGAATTTATATGATGGTTAAAGGTACATTATGTAATAAGTCTATTAAACCATATAATGTCATCAGACATTAAGGAAACCTTTTAAAGTTAAATTACGAATTTTTTTTTTGCAATTGGTTGGTGATCACCCAAGTAAGATCCCATTAAATTGTGGTTGGAATCAACCCACTGATGATGTCACAAAAAACAGAAATTTCTTGAAAATGTGATCATTTCTTAAAATGGACAAAATTGTAAAAAATCCCCTTTACACTTCTTCTCTGATCAGATGGCGCTTCACCACATGCATTTACACATGGCATTAACATGCATCACCGTTGTCTACATCAAGGTCCAACTGCTATCTGATCAGGAAACAAAAAAAAAGCAGAGAGGAAGTAGAAGACAGATGCGAATCATTTTCCTCTTGACGCATAAATAATTGTGTCTTTGACAGTGTTAGCTAACCCTCTCTGGCTCGTTCTTACTCTCTATCTCGTAATTTATTTTTGCTTCATTATGTGATAATTCTCTGCTGCTGTGACTCTGCTGCTGCTTTGAGCAGACGTACTTTCACCCTCACTCCTTGCCTGCTGCTGAGTAATGTTCATAAATACAAAACAAACCATGGGACACTTATTTTTAAGTACAATTTTAACACCAGGTATTAAGTCGGTCGGGTTCAACCTGAAATTCTGAGATCAGTTTGAACAAAAACCTTTAAAACCTGCTCAAAAAGTTTCCAGCCTAGAAGCACCGCAGACTGTCTGCAGTAATTACCATGTGGTCCAGCAGAGGTCACTCTGAGCTCATGCCTGCAGTTTAATTTACTTTACATGTAGCCCCTTATGTTTTTTTCTTTATGCTGCCATTTACGGTCCTGCTGCAGTCTTCCTGCACAGATAACAGCTTCTCCAATTGGAAGTTTTTAAGAAATCAGTGACGGAATATTGGACTTTGTGCCACAAAACTATGAAGGAGAAATGGTGTACAAGGTGTACAGTGTTAATGTGTTATCTGTTTTGATTAGGCTCTTGGCTCTCACAAACTGTCCTGTACTTGCAGATTATGGACTGTTGTGTCTTCAGGCCCCGCCCCCTTGTTAAACATTGAACATAATCCGTCTCCAATAGATGGAAATGTCATGGACTTGCAGCGTGGTCTCGATCAATACTTGTGGAATGCTTTGTTTCAGCCAAATTCTTGATTTTATTCAAACTTCTCACTCACCCCCTCATCTAATTAAACCCATTACAAAGAATAGATATTTATTATGTAATATGCTCTCAATGCTTTGTACCCATGAGTGCAATCTCCTGCCTCATATCTGAGCCACTCATAATTATCTATCCCACACTGCTTTTGCTTTTTGTGTGTCTGTAGAGGTAACTTCATGTCAGACCTCCCTCTCTTTAGAGGCTATTATGCAATTTGTATATTGGCACAGGAAGGGAGACACTGAATTACTGACCTGAAACACAAGTGCACAGTGATTAATGTTCTTTTCTCAATCTCTGCTGCTCCCGTCCTCCTAATCAGCGTTTAATTCACTCAGCACAACACAATGCGAACCAGGCCAATTTAAGAAACTTCAAAACTGCCTTTTAAGAAAGGGGAAAAAAAAAAAAAAGAAATCTGCCTTTGCGGCTCATGATTTTGACACATACTGTAAGTCAGTTATTTATGCACGTCCATCTGACACTGTGGTTGACTAGCACACTCCCTTGCTGACCAGATGCATGTCCAGGTGGCCTGATAAACAAAGCATATCAGAGACGCTAATCCAAACACAGTGTTTGGATAGTTGTGTGGTGAGAGGAGGGTGCGAGCGCTGACTGGCTCTCACTGGCCAAAGATTAGCCAATGATGGAGCTGATTTGCCCTCGTGCTTTTTGGAAAAAAAGGCCGGACCCCCTGATGGTGCCCCAGAATGCTGCTGCCACTGCGGCTACAATATTACATGTGGCTCCGATACCTTGTTGTGAAAGTGTTTCCTCCTCCTCCCAGCAGAAACATGTTTGCTTTCTTATGGTTGGAACACTTTGTACTGAGCCCTGGGCCAAACATAACCACTGTTTCTAAATTGTGTCACAAAGTAATGATTACATTTGTCCTCTGTTGTTGGATCATAGTCACATATGATCATGAAATCTTTAAAAAAATAAAAACTGCGCAGAGTGAATATACTATCCATACTTTTCTTTGCATAAGTGTGCATCGTTTAAAATTAAAATGTTTCAGTTGTGTAGCCTTACGTGTCTACACACATTCAGGCTGATTTTCCAGCCATTTGGTCGTGACCGGTACATTTCCAGTGTCGGATCCGATTCTGAACGTCAGGATTGATGAATAGACGTGTAGTGTAACATTTGAAGAACAGATATTTGTCGTCTGGGACACTTGACGACGCCCCGACGAGAAGTGTAGCATGTTACAATTTTTTTCCATTTTCCTGCCTAGTCTGAAGCCTCGTACGATGTGCTCCTGGGTATGACCAATCAGTTAACAGAGTGCTCAGATGCGGCGTAATATACAGACATAAACATGGCAAAGAGGTGGAATAGTGACAGCAAAGAACACTTTGTTGATCTTTGCAACAGTTCCTCTGCCTCGTTGACATCTCCTCAAGGGTTTACTGTGACAAAGATAAAAAAAACAAAAAAACAAAGTTGTTGGTGTACAATAGTGGAAGCACTTCAGCAACCTGGCGAGTAATGATTGACAACTTCTTGCCCCGCCTCCCAGATGACTTATGAACTTGTGCAGTCTCCTGAACAATGATTGGTTGGGGTCATAATTGCCTGTCCCCAAACAAACACAGCAATAATCCATGCCACTGTGGTTGATAATCTGGCATGGGGACCATTGTGAAAGACGAAAATATTGTGTCGTCCGATCCCTGCATTACACCACCATGTTTCTACAACAGCCGAAACAGACGTGCATTTCGCGTTTTCAATCAGGAGCCTACTGACACAAGTGCCATGGGTCAGAGTGAATAACATTCAAGGACAGATCTGGGACGCCCCACACCCTCCCGACAGAGTCTGGAATGTTTATATTGTTTCTTGCTGCCTCCTACAACATGGTCCACCACATCAGTTAACAGTGACCAATGACAACACAGACAATCACACGTGCAGAAGGTAAAGCATCAAAAACAGCGTGAAGCAAAGTGAATAAGTTACCTTAAGTTCTCTTTGAGGGATTGACGATCGAACCTGTCCTTGTATGGCGTCATTCACACTGCCTCAGATTTGTTTCTTTACTTTCTGGATGCAATCTGGGATGCGATCATTGTCCAACCTCTGTCTGTCGATCTCATGTGGCTGAATTCTGCTTTTACCTCTAAGAAGTTGGACACTATCTGCATGGTGGCTGTGTAACCATTTGGAATTCTATAGTCTCGGTTGTTTTCAGACTGAACAATTGACTCCACCTACTAAGAACAGCCATGCATCACCACCCTCAGAATCAAGAAAGAGATATGAATCTGTCCTTTCTGTGTGTGTCCTTTCTTTTAAAGGTTTGCCTTTGCAACCACACTCCACAGAACCCAAAGACTTTGGTTTCCAAAGGGTTAGTCAGGCGAATAACACTGGATGGCATCTTTTCGGAACTACCATGGTATCTGATCGTCTTCGGAGCTCCGACTTTCATTCTTGATTAATGAAATCATCTTGGGCATCATCGCGTAGTCACATCTGTCTGGCACATCGCGGTATAAGATTACGGCTCTGTGATCAGAAAATGTGACACTGTGACCATCGTAGACCATAAGATCGTGTTCTCTGACTATGGCATAAGAGGGGGGGAACCAGCAGAGACAGTGAAAAGAGTTGTGAAGAACTATTTACATTATTACTGGTGTGTGACGTCCACTGTATTTTCCTTGTGAAAGGTAGGAGGATTCCTACATTTACTGCACTCCGCAGTTTCACCATTAAATGTCACTAATTCTTACGCACTAGACCTGTAAAACACTTATTAACCTTGTGAGTGTTGCATAAGACTGTGGGAAATTGAGCGACCTTGCGTTCTCTGAGTGCTTTCTCAAGTTACTGATTCGTTAAACTAAAGAAATAACAAAGGACAGACGATAAGAGAAGGGAAACTTGGAATAATGACTAGATTTATTAAAAAGTCTTTGTAAATAGGTGAATTATCAGGTTGGAATAAGGGGATGTGAGCAGCCAACCTGTATCTATTGACCTCAGGTTCCAGGATTCACTGTGGGTGGAGGAGGATGGGATTCTATATGTTGTATTTAATCTGTTTGATTTTTACTTTTTTAATTTTGCCACTAAAGGTTGCCATGTTCTCCACCAGCACACGACCAAATCCTTGAACCGAGAGACAGACACTCCTCTTCACACCAACAGAATCTAGAGAGAACAAGAACATGTAACAAATTCACCGTGACTAATTCCCCTATGAGTAATCTAACATGCTGTCAATCATTACTCACACAGAGAGCGCTGTCTCTGCTCTCATTGGTCCAAATGCTGCCGTGCTTTGTGCTTCTTCAAAGCAAACTCTCGTGACTCCCATTCTGAGGCAAAAGAACAGGGCCATCTTGTGTGTGTGTGTGTGTGTGTGTGTGTGTGTGTGTGTGTGTGTGTGTGTGTTCAGGAGAGGGAGAAAGACCGCGTTTATATGGAGTTGTCCTTGTCACCACGGGTCACAGCCAAAGACCCAGTCAACCCGCTTTCATGTGTCCCTGATCAGGGACGGTAAACAAACAGGACTGCGAGAACAAGCGAGCGCTGCATTACACACACACAAACACACACACGTGCAGTTGCGGCTTGTGTTTTTGAAGTTGTGATACCTGGACAGTGATGCAACAGCAAGTGGAAGCATCCACACCGCTCCTGTCTTCTATCACTAATGTCAAATTAAAGGGTGATCATCCTTTTATTTTAATTGTGAGATCACTCACACTATGGTTTAAATTTCAGCTTCTATCTAAGCTGCACAATCAACAAACACTGTTTTAGCTTAGTTTACACCGGCTCCTGTTCGTTTTAGAGCTAATTAAGATTTTATTAATGACATTTAAGGCTCTCCATGGTCTCTGTCCAACCTATATTCTTGTCTTTCTAGCACCATGTGCTCCAATGTGAATTTACATATCCTCAGGCAGAGGCCTTTCAGATGGAACAAATTCCCCAAGACTCTGAAAAAAGACCTTTCTGAGAAAATCAGGTCAGTGGAGACGGTAACATCTTGATTGATTTTATTGGAATTTAATTTTGTATTTCAGCATTTGTTACACTAGTTTTGTGTATCAAATTCTTGCTGTTTTAAACTATTGACGAATGGCGAAGCACTTATGGAAATAACATTGATTCTTATTATTGCTACTATTCCGTTTATGCCGAACTGATTCAAGTTATGTAGTCTCTGTCTCACATCAGCTGTGTTGGTTCCAGTTTACAGATTATTACAACATTTGTTGGGATTAGCACCTTCAACCCTGTGGCACCTAATTACTTTACATTACATTTGTTTTATAGTCCCCCTAGAGCTGGAAGGCCGTAAAACTGCATTCACACACACCACATATTGTGTTTCTTGGTGAGTCATTAAAGTGGTTTTGTTTCAATACTTGTTCTTTTTCAGATAAATATCCAAAGGAAAGAGAGAACACACAGATACAGTTGTAGTGTGAGTGTGTGTAAGTCATGGTGGTTGCACAGAAACAGCCCCAGAGGCCTGAGAGGGGAAAGAGAAAGCCCCGGTTACTGAGTAACCCAGAGCAGCAGTCCCATGCTCACCTTTCCCCTAATAGCCCTTCACCTTCAGAACCACGTGAAGTGGGCCTGTATGCTGACTCCCCACAGTGTGCACTCAAACACGCACAAACGCACACAAACCAAGAACGCTTAGCCAGTGGAAGAGAGTCACAACACACACACACACACACACAAGAGCGTTAGGTGGAATTTTCCCTGTGACGGCAGAAAAAGCAAAGTATCCGGAGGAATATGTGTCAATATGGAATCAAAGGATTGGTCAGTGCTAAGGACTCGACACTTAACGCTGTGAGACACTTCAGATAAAATCTGTGTTATGTAGTGTTTTGTAAGTATTTAATGGTTAACCCTAACCCTAACCCATTCATGAGGTGCTGAGAACTTAAGAAGGAGGAACAAATAAAAAGACAACATCACAGCGAACATCTTTAACGTCCACATGCTAAAGATTTGGGGGCTTTAAAGCTCCAGCGCAGATCTTCTATCGCCCCCTGTGGGCTATAATTGTATTTACTCGTAACACTGCAGCGTCCTATCCCACCCCCACCCTCTACCTCATAAATTAAAAGCTGTATTCACATAGCAACGTCCATCTTTAAGAAACCAAACTGCTGTTTTGAGACCTCCAGGTTTGTGTTTTGCAAATGTCAACCACGTGAGAAGTACAAACTCGTTTATGTTTGGATTACTGCGCATTCAAGTACTTGTTTGATCCCCATTTCATGGATCAAACAAGTACTTGGAATTTATTCAAGTAGGTACAGACTACCTAGGGCAAGTTTTCTTTTGTTCCAAGTGCAATTAATACAATTAATCAATCAGCCAAATCCTCTCTGACATTTTTAACAACGCTTTATCATTTTGGTTATTGGTTTATTTATTTATTTTTGCTGATATTTTGATGGACGTTTTTTTACACAAATACGCCCTGGGGCTGAATTTTGTTCTGTCTTGTGTCTTTTTAAGCACTGATGTGATCCTGAGAAAATAATTGACAGATTAATCGAATATGAAAATAATGGTTAGTTGCGGGCCTAACTTAGACTTATGTCCAGTATATTGTGCTTTTTTCTTAACTTTGTAACTGATTTACCCTGTTAGTTTTCTACCTGTGAACAGGTGACTTTTACTTACAGGCCTCAGTGACTGTGCAGTGTCAGAAATACTTATGATGTAGAATCTGACTGAACTTTATGGAGCATAAACTGCAGTTGAATAAAGCTGGAATGAGAAGTGTGTGTGGGAATGCGTGTGTCAGCACAAAGCCACTCCTTCCCATTGTAGCGGCTGAGTGAATGAGCTGTCAATGGAAAGTGTGAGTCACTAGATCTACAACTCACAACAATAATATTTAGCATGAGTAGGGAACTCGGAGCAGCCTGAAGAAGGTAGATGGGCGATTAGTGGCTTTATACGCAGACTGGGAGTGGCAGTGACAAAACTGCTCGCCTGACATCATTAATCCTCCTCAGCCCACACACTCTCTCCATGACAGACTGGTAAGGGAGGAACCGGCTTAAAGATTCAGTCCAGTGTGACGAGCAGAACCGGAGTGATCCACATCAGCCTCACTGAAACCTTTTGCATGTTGCCTCGTCATACGGGTGTGACTGCAAGCGTTAGACGCCCTGTCTCACCAAGAGTGTGCTTTCCCACACTGTGGAGTGCCTTCTTCTGCGTCATTATAAAAATATGTAAATATTTTGCTCCAGTAAAGGGTTTTATGTTTCAGCAGTTTGGCCAGCAGCTTTGACAGAGGAGCCCGTTCGCGGAGTTCCTCAGTGTTTTTATGGAAAACTGGACTGAAACTGTCAAACAGTACGATGAAAATGAGAAGCTTGACCGATCCGAACCTCATCACATGACCGTGCTAAAAGATACGACGCTTCGAATAACCTTATAATATGAACATATTACAAACATTTTCCACATCCATTATTTCTAAGGATTTGTTTGCGTTGGAAGACGAAACAAAGTGTCAAGGACGACAGATGATTGAGACATGGGTGTCGCATTCTAGGAAATGTACTGTTCTTGCCCAGAAATGGGACATTATTTATACACACAAGTCTCTGTTTTCAGACAGGGAATTCAGTTTGATTTTTTGATTTGATTTTGATGTGTTTTGGTTCATTTTTAATATAAGTAAATGTAAGATAAAAGAACTTGGAGAACGTGGAGAATAAACTTGAAGGTTATTGATTAAAGTTAAAGCTAACGTAAACAAACAACCTTCTTACAATACAAAATCATGCTTTTCACTCAAAACACATGATGAATTATGTCAGCATTTGTGTCAGTACTAGGTTTTACACGTATACATACTGGCCAGAAATCAATAATCTTTTTGTTGACTTATTCAGTAGCTTGATCAATAAGTGCCTCTGTTATCTAAAACATTCTTGAAGTGTCGTCTGATAATCCTCACCTCACTACAGACGTGCAAACACATTAAGTCGAGTTATCGAATAAGTTAGTTATACATGAGTTATCGAAACACGTTTGCAGGATGTACAATGGCTTACTTGCAACGGTCCTTATTATAATAAATATCTGTTCCATTATAAAATGCAGGGTGGGAAAAGTGCCATTTTTAGTAATAGTAAAATGTTGAATGACAGTTAACAGAAAGTAAAATGTTATTTGTATAATTTTCTTTTTGATGCATTTATATTGATATTCATTATATTCATATAATATTTTAATAGATAGCTGTTTCATTATACATGCTAAGCAGAGGAGGATATGTGCAATTCATAAAGTCAGGATTAGGGTGAAAGTGTTTTATCAGTTTAAGGGTGAGTTCCTTTAATAAAAAGTACAGTAGATGTCATTTTAAAAGAAAACTACTTGTTTTAACCTCCAGTGAGGCGATTATGCTTTGACTCAGTCTCTGTTGTAATTAGTTTTTTTTTTTTTTTTAGCAAGATTATGGAAAAACTTCTTAAAGTAACACAATGTAGGAAGTGCTCGCTGGCTCCCCCTATAGTTGGTTAACATGTGCATTTGCTGACAAGTCAATGATGGTGATGAACTGTGACGCAGGACTTCTAATGTGCAAACAACCATGTCCTCAGATCTGGTACAGTGGCCTGTTATAGCATTTTGTACAAATATAATAACATTCATTTTTGTTTCAAAATATTAGAAATGAAAAATAACCACAACAACAGAAGCCCAGCCTATGTAACCTATTTCTCATGGTTTGAAATGTAGTATTACAATGTTGTCTGTTTCATACAAGTGGAGAGACGACTTCAGTAACACATACTGTGACACACAGTATGTTGTTAAGAAGTTGAATTTTGTACCCGAAGATTTTAGTTTTGTAGTTGATGTTCCATCGTGTATCTGAAGGTTGAAGTTTTCCAGGAAAGCCTGTTGAACGATGGGGTCAGAGCCAAGGAAGACTCCGTCAAAGTTTGGTTCAGGTCCAGGAGTTTGAAGGGTTTGTTGATGAACATAGCATGGCATTTTTCCAAACGTCCTTGAGAGTTGAAATACAGTAACGTGTCCAGCATCAAGTCATTTTCACAGGAGGATAAACCTGTGTGTAATTCCTTGTTTTGCTGGTCTTTCTCTTTGTTTGTTTGTTTGTTTTGTCAGATAGACCCTTGTCGTATTTAAGCTTAGTACATAACGCGTTCAGTTACTATTGAAATTTACTAATCGGCCCATGAATCACGACTGTGTCGAGGCTGAAGCTCGAGTTCGTGATGTTGACTCAGAAAATGAATCATGGAACCTGCAGAGAGTCCAGATCATCGGAGCAGCTGTCCCAACAAGCCGGGGGGCCGGGGCCAGATCGGGCCCTGTTTTCACTGAGGAGGGGGAGAGACGGAGAGAGAGAGAGAGAGAGATCTGAAAGCTTTCCACATAATCTAGGAAGCAAAACTGTGCCGGGAAAACAAGCTTTGGTATTTAACCTGAGCACAGAGACGCAAAGAAAGAGTGTTATTTTGGAATGACTGGCACGGTGGGTAAACTCTCCAGCCATTTCCTCCAATTCAAACGCTGAAAGGTCTTGACTTTCTCTTAAGTGATATCTTGGCTGCGTCATATGAACTGATCAAGAGGTAGGAAACCGTGTTTGACCTGAAATAGGAAATCACGGTAGGAAGTAAGATAAAAATTTAAGAATGGGGGAGAGCAGGCTTTCAGAGAACACTCTTCCACTTGTCGAGCTGCGTGATTTATGTGGATTTGTGCTGCTTTTGCCTTTGCCTCAACATCAACATCTGTAAGCAACATGCCAAATTATTAAGAGGATCTTTTTCAAAGGCTTTATGTCTAACGACCTCCATTTTTAGTCGGTGTTAATGTGAGAAAGGAACTCAGTCTTTTTTGTGATTATTTTGGCTGAAACTTTCCAAAAATCCATTATTTGACATTTGGAGTCCAGAAGCTGGTTTCTAATTAAATTTTTTTGTGCAAGATGAAAGAAAAAGTTGTTTTGAAGGTATGAATTATGGTTGTCGTGGAAACAGTGTGTGATTTTAGCTTGGCGCTCTCATACGTGGGTGGCCCAAACATGTGAGTCAGTGAAACAGACCACTCGGATTGCATCTGCTGTCACGATATGAGGGAGATCGTGAACTCCATCTTTTTTCTCTCTTTTTTTTTTTTTTTTTTTTAAATTTTAATCCCCGAAGAGCGGCCATATGGTTGATCCTCGTCTCTGCTTGGTGCAAACCCTCAAACTGGGCCAACTCATCCAGGTCAAAGATGGAGAAACACTGAGTCAGGAGCAGGAATATGCAGAATTATGCAATCACAATAGGTAATAAATATGACCAACATTAGTTTCCAAGCGGTGTGTCCGTGTATTCTGTACAGTAACTAAACAGCTCTTTGGAAGAAGAGGAGTTTGAACCTGACTCATTTTCCTCTCGACTGTGAGACTCAGTTCTGCACAAATCTATACGACAACAACAGGAAAATCTGTTGTAAATACATGTTTTCATACAGTAGACACACAACTTCACCTCTGCAAAATGAAAGTGCCATTCATTAGTGGTGACAGTGGATGGGTGGGAGTTTGAGTCGACTGGAACTGGTCAAGGGTTTCATTCTGCTAGTCTGCATTCTACTTATACATGGGATTGTGCCAGCAGTGTGTGAATGATTATTTGGAAGATTTGTGATCTGAAAAGCACTGAGTGAATGAAGGTGAATGGCAAAACTGTAGCATAAAGCAGCACTGACTGGTCATCAAGACTAGAGAAGCACTACTGATTCTTTTTTTTTTTTTTTTTTTTTTTGTGGTGTGTTAAATTCTGACCTACTGGTCACTTTATTGGGTTCACAAGAGACCTAATAAAGTGGCCCCTGGTGTGATTTTCTGCCTCACAGCAAGAAGGTCACTGGTTTGGAGTCCATGTGGTTTGCATGTTCTCCCCATGTGTATGTGGGCTTTCTCCTGGTTCTCTGGTTTCCTCCCACAGTCAAAAGACATGTGGATTAGAGATTAGCTTAACTGGATACTCTAAAGTGACTGGGAGGGTGATAGTTGTTCATCTCTGTGTGTTGGCCCTGTGATGGACTGGTGACCTGTCCAGGGAGTACCCGCCTCTCGCCCTATGTCAGCTGGGATTAGGCACCAGTGCCCCCACAACCATTATGTGGAGGATAAAGCAGTAGAAGATGAGTGAGTGACTTTACACACACATATATCAGAAGGAGAGTTCATCAAAGCTCATTTTCTTTAATCAGGAGCACTTTTTTTATTTACTTTCAAATCTCTATCAAGGAAATCCCTTGGTTGAAAGAATGTGAAGATAATAAGAACCTGTTGGCAGGACTGCAACTCAGCCTTCTTCTTCCCTGTAGACAGTGAAAAAGTCTGGGCCACTGATGAGCTCAGGGAGTCAAAGAGGCAGCGAGACCTTCCACCTGCTCCCTGGCTCAGGTTCCTATGGGAACAGGTCTGAATCTCACCTCGCATGCAGAGCTTCGTCCCGGGAGATGCCAGCTACGGAAGACCGTGTCCAGACTTGCCAGCTTACATTCAGTCTGACTCCCACTGCTGTACAGGTCAGGCCTGTTTTCCTCCGTCTAGCCCCGAGCCCTTGTATGAGATAATTAGTGAACTTTCAAGGATGAATATAACATTGGATTAAGTGTAACCACCTGAGCCACCATCACCCCCCCCCGCAACACTGTGTGTATCTTTGTGTGAAATGTTAATTTAAAGCCATAATCGGCTGCTTTGACAGTTTCTGTTTCAGAATTTTGTCACTTTAACTCTCTATAAGCACAAATGTAACAGTATGTGTTGTTAAAACATATATAAGTATAAGGTATTAACGACATTACAGCCTTTCATCCAAGTGGCTTCTTCAGTTCTGATTCAATTGGTGAGAAAGTCCAAGTCCAAAATTAAATCCATAAATTATTAATTGTAACAAATAATAGCTTTGTTCTCTAATCACAGAAATTCCCAATGTTTGGTCAGAACCTCACAACTTTTCAAAATAAAACTAACTAGGCGAACACCACTCAGGGTTTATAGGTGGATACTGATACTATTAAGCCCTTATAATAAGGGTAATTATAGCCTTTGATTATTAACATAATATTTATATATTTATTTATACACTTCCAACTGCATACTTGATGGCTAAGTAAGTGAATCACGTGTTGTGACTTAAGCCAAAAAAATCCCCATCAAATGGGTTTATGGCATTATTTTCCTTTTGAAAGTCCAGTGTGTGACATTTCGGAGGGTTTATTGACAGAAATAGAATATACTACCCCTTAAGTTGTTTAAAATAAAAGTTGTCATTGCCTCAGGATAAGCCTTTAATACAAAGTGTATATTGACAATTATATCCTTTCTGATATGTGAAGGCCACCGTAGTTTCCTGACACACATGAGAAAGGGAAAGGTCAGCAGAGGAGTCTTTTGTTTGGTGCGGTTCCACCATTAGATGTCGCTAATTTTTACACACTGGACCTTTATTATGTATGTATTACACATGTGCATAAACCTTATATAAGTACATTTAAAAGCTGCAGTGTGCAATTTCTAGTGTTTTTTTGTTAATGTTTGTTTGTTCATTATGAACAGAAATGGTGTAACATTATTTGTTTGTTGCGTCCTTCATCTGAAAACAGACAAGCAAAACTATCAGACCTGACAGGGAGCGTTTATGTGTACACAGCAGCAGTGCACGGGTGGGTGGAGATAAGAAGCATTTATCCCATCAAACTGCTACTATTCACTTCTGCAACCTTTTGTAGGATGTTTCAGTCAGACTCCACCCTGTTTGCAGTCGTGTCGCTTTACTAGAGCAATGTTGCTGTTGCCTCCATCTGTCTTGACTTTGAACAAATCGCTTCCTGTGTGCAGCATGGTAACATTGAGAGCTAAACATCACTACAGAATCAAAGCATTATGTGAACTTATTTGACAATGGTCTGAAAATAACAGACATTTGTTTATATTTAAAAGTTACAGTTTTAGCATTAATAAATCCATTTGTTACATAACACTGATGCTTTTTTTTTGCAGTTGCAGGGGACAGATAAGGCTTTTATGGTAGCACATCCATTTGCTGTCACCATTAGAAAACTCATTGAATAACCACTTAAGACCAGCAAGCTATAAATCATCCTCCACATGCCTTTCTGGATTCTGTCTGTCAGTGCATGCAATCACAAGCCTCCCACTCGCTCACCTGATGCTGCATTAGTGTGTTGTAGGTCCCTGGAAGCCTCAGGCCTCTGGGGGACCAATAATGTCTGTCATGTGTGCTGTAATAGCCCCACAAATGCAAAAAAGGTGAGAGGCGTTATTAGCAAACAGCCGTGACGGATCCTTGCAAGAGTGTGGCTGCGTTACACCAGGCCTGTGGGCATCAGCTGGGAAAACAGGCTGAGACTGATAACAGATCAGGCCCACATTCCGTCCCAGGCTGTGCTGAGGGACAAAGCAGACCACCAGTTCTCTCTCTCTCTCTCTCTCTCACACACACACACACACATGTCGTGGCTGCAGCAGCGAGCGTGGGAGTGAGGGTGAGGTCTGAGGAGGTGCAGGGTTGGCGGAGTTTCACAGAACTGGTCTTGCTTTGATACGTATCTCATGTCATGTCTAGGTTGCATGTGGCCATGTGAATGAGAGAAAAACACAAACATAAATCTCAGTGGCTTCGTTTGGTATCAGTTTTAGGCCTGTCTGTTTTTAATCATTTGAGGTACTGCTGGGGCGGTGTAAGGCCCAGGTGCTGACAGGCGTCCCGCCGCGCTGAGCAGACTCTCTGCGTCCATGCTGTGCTGGCCTGGCCTGGTCCTGCTGGACGGCTGAGTGCAGGTTGCCCAGCAGGCTGTGTTGTCTCAGGCTTCAGCCAGGGATGATGGATAGAGCTGGAAATGCTCCCAGAGAGGGGGTGAGCACATGTGTGACAAGACGTGGCAGGTGGTGAGCGCTGACTTGACAGCAATTAAATGTACAAATCTTTGATTAAGCTCATGGGAAGGCAGTCATTAGCAACAGTGAATCGGCTCTCCCACAACACTTAACACACACATGCACAGCCTCTCTTTCTCTCACGAACACACACACACTGGTTACTATGACTTCAGAGGACATTGCATTGACTTACATTCATTTCACATAATTACTAGTGTCCTAACCCTAACCCTAACCTCAGCCTAACTTTAAAACATATCTTCACCTTAAATTGTAGTAATTTACATTATTACGGACTTAATTTTGTCCCTGTATGGAAGACAAGTCCCCATAATGTGACTGTACAGATTTAGGTCCCCACAAGATAAGGAATACCTGGTACACACACAAATTGGTTTTGAATGCTTTGCATGGGCACATGTGGACACTTGTAGACATAATGCATTCCCTAGTCCCTTACCCATCAAAACTAAAGGCCTAACCCTAATTCTAGCCCTAACCCTAAACCCAAGTCTTAATTCTCAGAAAGTCTGTTAAAGTTGTGAGCTAAATTCCCACCTCTCATAAATTAACCCAGTGAATAAAATAATGTCTTAAAAATGTGAACGTACAACTATAAAGGGAGCCAAGGGTCTCTATTAAGTCCCCTAAAAGGATTGAAATGTCCCTTTTGTCCACTGTTTGTCACGTGTGTATGTGAAAGCACCACTACTCCACCATCACAGCACTTTGGGCAGAAATGGTATATAAATGGCAATGCATGCACTCCACAATGTGTTTTAAAATGTTCCCTTGAAATGTACTGTGTGAGGTCTCTGCCATCTGTGAGTGCTCTCCATGAAACTGTTATTATGTCTCATTTCAAATCATTTTCATCATGGCATCGCCATCCTGCTTCATTAGACGACTGGAGACTTTAGAATGAAAGTAAACGCACAGGTTATTTTGCTAGAATTACTTGGCTGGTGCTTCAACTGTCTCTGAGTGCAGCCGGCCTATTTTATTTGATGAGGAAACAAATACATGAGAATGAACAGGAAAAGTGAAAAGACCTTCGCTTTTATTCGTCTTTGGTTCCAAGAGTTTTAACTGTCTCAATCTTGAATATTACGTATTATATATCAGGCACCATATCATGTGTACCCAGTGTAGTATAGTATAGGGTAATGTTGTGTAGTTTTTTTACAGTATAGTACTGTTGCGAGTATAGTATATTAGAGTACAGTTTAGTATAGTGCAGTTGAGTAGAATATAGTTGAGTACAATATCACCCAGTGTAGTATAGTATAGTAGAGTATAGGGTAATGTAGTGTAGTTTTTTATATTATAGTACTGTTGCGAGTATAGTATATTAGAGTACAGTTTAGTATAGTGCAGTTTTGTATAGTACAGAATAGTGTAGTACAGTAAAGTAGTCTACATTACAGTACAGTGCAGTACAGTACAGTATAGTTGAGAGTATAGTATGTTAGAGTGCAGTGTAGTGTAGTGTAGTTTTGTATAGTCCAGAATAATAGAGTACAGTATAGTATAGTAGTATGTAATACTGTACTATAGGATAGCATATTATAGTTTAGTTTGGTACAGTACAGTAGAGTATGGTAGAGTACAGTATATTGTACTACAGTAGACTACAGTACAGTATAGTTTAGTTTAGTACACTAGAGTACTGTATAATATAGTACAGATATAGTACAGTAGACTACAGTACAGCATAGTATAGTTTAGTACAGTAGAGTACAGTATAATGTAGTACAGATATAGTGCAGTAGAGTACAGTAAAATATAGTACAGATATAGTACAGTAGACTACAGTACTACATAATATAGTATAGTTTAGTTTGGTACAGTACAGTAAAGTACAATATAATATAGTACAGTACAGTAGAGTACAATATAATATAATACAGATATAGTACAGTAGATTACAGCACTGCATAATATAGTATAGTTTAGTACAGTAGAGTACAGTATAATGTAGTACAGATATAGTACAGTAGAGTACAGTAAAATATAGTACAGATATAGTACAGTAGACTACAGTACTACATAATATAGTATAGTTTAGTTTGGTACAGTACAGCAGAATACAGTATAATATAGTACAGATATAGTACAGTAAACTACAGTACTACATAATATAGTATAGTTTAGTTTGGTACAGTACAGCAGAGTACAGTACTGCATAGTATAGGTTAGTTTGGTACAGTACAGTAGAATACAGTATAATATAGTACAGATATAGTACAGTAGACTACAGTACTACATAATATAGTATAGTTTAGTTTGGTACAGTGCAGTATATTCAGTCTGTCAGTTGTTGAGTTGAGGAAAAGGTTTCACAGTTACTTTATTCACCTAATAAATTCCCCTTTGGATTTGTTTCCTTGTGG
The DNA here is from genome assembly GCA_016785285.1 of Brachirus orientalis. Taxonomy (NCBI): domain Eukaryota; kingdom Metazoa; phylum Chordata; class Actinopteri; order Pleuronectiformes; family Soleidae; genus Brachirus; species Brachirus orientalis. The sequence goes on from JAFBJR010000193.1 coordinate 1,360,515, forward strand.
GACTCGTTGCCTTCGCCTCCTCATCTCACTAATGAGCGCGAGGTCATTTCCTATATTCCCACACTGTCTATATCCCATAATCCCGTTGTCTAGGAAACAGGAATGCTTACACCTGACGAGCCTCCACTGAATTTGATGGTGGCATCACAGGATTACTGAGCGTAAATCACTGCTCCGCCTCCGTTTATCTGAAGAAGTTTGCACTTTCTGGACATTAACGGAAAGAATCTGAAGATGATTGGAGCGGGTCATTTTTTCTTACCCAACCTTATCTGCAGCTGATTGGTTTATTTAAACACCCACATGCCTCGTGTTAGGACAGAGCTCATCGTCGTCAGTGGACGGTGAATGTGCTGCTCTGCTGCTTTCATGGGAATCTGTCACCGTAGAGATGTGGAGGTGTTCCCTCCTCCACAGCACAGCCAGGAGAGACACCACTAACCCCCCCATTACACCAGTGAATCGAGTTGATGATGCTAAGAGCAGTGTTTCATCACACATTTACCACCAAACCTCCTCCTCATTTCAAATTAAAACACCAAAGAACACTAAAGTAACATTAAAGCAGACCCAATGTCTGCTCTAATAATAATAAAAATTATAAAATTATGTTACACTTTGATATAAATTATTAAATCACCGCAAAAATACATTCGTTTGTAAAATTTTTATATTTATTAACATACTTAGGCGACATATGAAGGTGTTATAAATGTAATAATAAATACTTAATAATCATTAATGGCAGCCGGTTTTATTTATAGAACATGTTTCATACACAAAGGCGGCTTCCATGTGCTCGACACAAACGTTTAAAAACAACACAGAGACACTATTGTAAGAAATCAATATAAAGGTCAAAAATTGAATTGTGTAAATGGAATTTCCAAAAGTTTAAGAAAATGTTTAAAGATGTAAAATGAGGAAAAGAAATGAAATAGATTGGAGTAATGCAACAGTAAAATAAGTAATGAATAGATGAGTCAAATAAGAAATTAGGAAGTTTATTTAAAAAATAAAATAAAATGGCAGATGAAATGAAAACAAGATATTTAACAAAGTAAATCATTCAGATTATAAATAATTAAAATTTAAATTTAAATAAAAAAAATCTAATAGTACGTATCTGCTATGAGAAGCAGCAACTGTTAAATAATCTTCATTATGCATGTTATTTAAACTAAATACACATAAATCTTAACTTAATAGTTAGTGAAATCCTGCAAATCTTCAATGTTTTGGAATCACAGCTCTATATATTGGATTTAGAATTAGTCATTTTTGCACTTTTCATTTAACCCATTATTTTTAGTCACTAGTAGCAAACATAACCTGGACTAAACACTAAACACGAACTCTGAACCGGGTTAGGGGTTTTAGACACTAGTAGCAAACATAACCTGGACTAAACACTAAACATGAACTCTGAACCAGGGGTTTGAGTGTGGAAAAGTCCAATTTCCTCTAAGATCTCCCCGTCGGGGAATTGAACCCCGGTCTTCCGCGTGACAGGCGGAGATACTGTCCACTATACTAACGAGGAGCCGTTAAAGTCTGGGTAGGTGCTGATTTACCAGTTTACTTTGGAAATACTCTTTTACTGTATGAACCAGGGTATGTGATCAGAATTCTGACTAGGGTGCATAGAAAAAGAATCAAATAACCACAAAAAATCCTGAATTAAATAATAATTGCATCATAATCTAATTTTACTATACCAGTGTCTCAAGTACTGTAGAGCAAATTATCTTATTTGGATTAAATCTGCCTGTCCATAGCTGACTTCGATTGGTCTGTTTACACGTCTGCGTTTTAACGTTTAATGGTGTAACGTCGCGACCTCCATATTTTCTCTGGTGTTTCTTGGTAGAAAATCGTTGAGAACCACTGATGTAGTTTACGTAGCTGATTTACCAGCAGCAGTATTTCAGCTAAAAAACATGAGGTAAAAGAGGCAAGAAGTGAGCAGACAGCGTGACGTAAGAGAGGAAATGTATTCCTGACTGTTTATTTGTCATGATGCATTTGGTTTAATGGAGTCAGGATGTCGCTCTGAGGCCATGTCGCATTATGAGACATCACCTTGAGACAGTTCATGTCATCAGCAGCATTTCCTGGGTTCTTGTTTTATTCCCCCCATGTTTTCCTGCTCCTCCCCTCTTCTAAGAATACGCTGCCAGGCCTAATCACAGGAACCGACCCAGGCTGGAGGTGCATGCCTTTGCACATGGCAGCACAAATTAAAATGTCTCCCGCCGCCCGCCTCTCTAATTCCCTGGCACTGTGCCCTGGCCTGTCCCACGAATTACAACCAGGCCTCTCCATATGGTGCAGCCAGCGTGAGGCAGAGCAGCTTATTGACACCAGCTCCTCCCTGAACTCTCTGTGTCAATAACAGGGCAGCTCACAACAAATACGTTTGGTCTTGCAGCCACGGAGCGCTAACTCCATATAACATTATTAGGAGAAAGAGTAGGAAGGCTTAAGTGGATTTTTTTTTTCCCTTGTCCCATTAAAATAAAAGAGTCAGTACCACAAGCCAAGTGTTGAACAGAGAAACAAACCAAGAATTTATCCAATTTGGGCCATTTAATCCACCAAGAGCTGCACAGTATGATTCTGTGGCAAAGGTTCTGCAGGTCATTTGCCAGTTTAGACTGAAAACAAAGCGACTGGACGGTTTCCAAAGTGCACTTTGGCTTTTTAATCCCAAATTTATTGTCTTACTCACTGTTTCAAAGAGTTGCCACCTTGCAGATATTTTTATTTTTTCTTCTGTTACCCTGCAATTGAGTACTTTTCATACTGATAAAATACACACACAGGGAGACACATTTACACACCTCCAGTACAACTACAACATTAAGATGATAATTGTTCATACATGGAAATATGAGCTGGAAAAGGGCAGAGGAAATGCTGTAGTTTGAAAATGACGAAACACCGGAGGTTGTAGATGACAATAAAATGAAAATAATAAAAACAAATACATAGAAATGTCCATTAAAATCCCAAATTAAAAAAATCTACAGAATTATAGAATAGAGAATAAATAAGACAAATTAAAGACTAGATTAAAACAAAAACACAGTGAATAAATCAATCAATAAATAAATGAGAAGTAAAGGATCAGGCTGAGAAAAGATAGAAATCCAATTAAAAGCCACGTTTAAATGGTAGATATTCTGTCCACTTTTAAAACCATCAACACTCTGTTGGCAGAATTAGAGCCGCAGCAAACAATTATTTTCATTATTGATTAATCTTGATAATTTGATCAAGTAATTGTTTGGTCCATAAAATGCTGAACAATGTTGATCAGTGTTTCTCAAACCTGGAACTGATGATGTTCTCAAATGTCTTGTTTTGTCCACAAATCCAAATAATTCAGTTTTAATGATTTCTTTGTTATAAGGAGCAAAGAAACCAAAAATTATTCACATTTAAGAAGCTGAAAAACCTTAAAATCTCTTTTAATAATGAAAAAAAAAATCAATTATTAAAATAGTTGACGATTAAAATCCATTAATCTGGCAACTGTTTCAGCCCTAGTCACAATTATTATTATTATTATTAGTATTATTATTATTATAACCTACTTCAGCCACTGGAAAATGTAATGATTACATATAGATTACACACAGTGTTTGGATAATTTCCTTTGTTTAATCCAAAACACAGGGATTTCCCACTTTGATTAAGGTATTTGTTTTGACACTGTTTCAGCCAAATCTGGAGCATTGGTGGGATGTTACCATAGCGACGGTGCAAAGTTGGTGGTAATACTTGTTTTATAACTGCAGAGGCAGATACTGGACATAATGATAATGTTTTAGTGTCAGTGTAAAATAAACAGATAGAATAAACAGATGTGCTAAATAAGGAAGTAAAGCGGACAAAAATCAAACCGGGTCGGATTACTTTGACTCCGAGAAGCAGATATTAATACATTTATAAGTTGTAAGCATTTTTGTTTAAGCATAGACACATTTCGTATAGCCTCTTAATCCATAAAAAGGAATAAAAGTTTAGACCATAAATTCCAGGATGAAAGAAGTGAGTGGAGGTTACATGGTGGGACTTTAAGCTTAAATAATTGATAACTTGAAATAAAAGTGTTAACCACAACAGAGCTATAAAAAACTAAAAATATTGGTTGCTTACAGATGAAAATAGAATATATGCTATAAATTTGAAAATAAATAAATAAATAAATAAAAGGTGGGTTATGGTTAGCATTTCCTTTGCTTTGCTCTCTTTGTATTTCCCCCCACTTGTTTTATCTCTGCTGTGTGCAACCGATGGAGTTTCCCCAAAGCAGACAGTCAGAGTGCTACAGTACGGCTTCCTCTGTTTGCTGCTTGGAACACAGGTATGTCGGCGTATTTCTGACTATTTTAACCTTGTAGAGATAAAATCAAGTCAAATTCCTGAGTCAAAGTCTTGAGGGAAAAATCCTGAAGCCGAGCCAAGACCTGCAAACAAAAACAAAACCCTTTACAACTGCCGAGTCGATTATCAGACGGCAAATCTTTGATATTGGCCGACTCCCTCCCGCGGATGGAACTGCTTCCACATGCAACTCAGTGCCAGGCTTTTCCAAACACACATGTTGCTTTGTTTGGATCCGTGTTTGTCTCACGGTACCGGGTGTTGTTGATGGTGTTGTTTTCAAATGTCCTGCTGGTACCTGGTTCTCTCCAACGCGTACCCTGGATGCAGATGATTTGGCCGAGCCTCAGGTAACCGATATGTTCCTGGGCGACACGTAAACAAGCGTGAAACGCCTCCTGACACACAGAGGGGACGACACAGGATCTAATACACTAATGAATAATTTCATTCCCCTGGTTGAATGACCCCCAGCTGCAGCAGGATACCTTTCCCCTGCCATTGATGAGTAACACCTTAACACTCGTGACTTACGGCAAGCTCGAGCCAACCTGTAATGAATACTAACAAGCGTGTCAGTGAGTCAGTGTGACATTTTGACAGCAACAAACTCAAAATAGTGCTTAAAATGTGCCCCTACGAAATGGAACATCCCTTCAAGGCTGCGCGATGTCGCCGTGTAAGCAGACGAAACGTGTTTTTTCCCTGAGTCTTGTGGCACAAAAGCATAAATACACCAAAAATAAGACTTGGTGCTTGTGCATAAAGCTTGTGTGCTGTGTACAAGTTATAAACACTAGCAGAAGACAACAGACAGCAAAGGTGGTGACAGTGAAATGCAGCAGTTGTGGGGCTGTGACATCATCGCTTTCCACAAGTCATGCATTGGTTGTTTTCAAGAAAACAAAAGGGTGGTGTTTTTGTTTTTTTTTTTAATTTTACAGAATACA
>JAFBJR010000193.1:1370856-1395372 GCA_016785285.1 Brachirus orientalis
AGGTCCTTCCTCCGTCGCTGCTCGAGCTTTAAAATGCTACATCACCAGAGTCTATTTGTCTTGTGATTTCATGATTGTTGGTAAACTAATACAGTTTTGCCTTTTTCTTTTTTTCCTGTCAGTAGACATTGCACATCTTCTTATTACTTCCATTAAGGGTGTTACATTCTGGCTGCTATTTTGTCTATTTTTATTTTTACCTCTACCTTTATTAGGTTTCTGGGGATGAAAGATGAAGGTGGTGACCCGGATTTGCACCAAGTTGACTAATTTATAAATAGAAACAGAATAATTAAAGAGGACTAGTCAGTAAAAACCAATATGACCTAGTGTGTGGAAATATAATATAATATCTTGTTCTATGTAATACAATGGTGGTGGTTTGGATTGAAATTCAGACTCAGGATTTCCTTGAAATAATCCTGAATCCTGTGAGATTGCAGAGTGTGTTGACACTGTGGAAAATTGTGCAGCCTTTACAGACTCTCTCTGAATGTCTATGTTTTCATCAGCGTGGGTTTATCTGTAAGTTCGACCTGTTAGCAACTTCCTGCTTAGAGTTTCTGATGGATCAATCTGATTGCTGATGATGTCAGAAATGTCAGAATTTTCGAGAAGTCCTTATCTCTTATGATGGGCAAAAGTGTAGGAAATCATACGTATGCCAAACTCATCATATTTTAGCGAAATAAAATGTGTTTGTTCGAATCACACGCTCTACCATTAGACTAAATGTTTGGCAGCAATTCAAATCTCAGTGACATTTTAACAGTCCAGGATGAATTCATGTAGTTATGTAAGATAAAGCAGGTAAAGTCTTCTGGATCTAATGTAGTCAAGCCTTGGTGGAGGTCTGTGCTCTTGTTTTATTTGATTCTATTGAAGATTCCCTTTAAAACACGTTTGCTTTGGTTGCATATTAAAGAGGACATTTACTGGAAAATCACATTTCTGATGCTTTGTGGTGTGTCCCCGTGTCCTTCCCATATCTAAACATCACTAAAGTGTCACAATAAACACTTCAGCCACTTGTGAGAAAGAAAGGCTTCTCTGTTTACCTGCGCTCGAGCAAGCGGTTTTGAAAGGTCCAGTTTAGTTACGTAACTAGCGCATTTGCCGTGCAGCCAACCCTCCCCCAACAGCTACTCCCAGTCATGGGCGTGAATATTCAACCTGAAGAAGAAGAAGCACCGCGGAGCAGTCAGTCAGCTGGTAGCTGGCCAATCACAAGAGACTCAGTGTTCTGGGGGGCGGGGCATTAACTCAGAAACAGAGCGCCTGTTCAGAGGCTGTAGAGAGCAGCAATAAACTGGCTTAATCTGAAGAGACTATGAGGTTTTTGACCACAAATATGATTTGATTTATCTAAGTAAACATCAGCAATCTCAATTTTTTTGGTTCAAAAAAGACCTTTAAAGCATTAAAGTAGAACTATGCAGGATTTTTACCACAATTTAACAGCTTCAGAGTCACTGTGATGGTTAAATGTCTTGCTGCGGGAAAATTGGGGACTGTCTCCACTCCCCCTACTGTCTGTTAGCAGAAAACCAGTCTTGCAGGATCAAGGCCACTGACCCGGAAGTCCTCAGAATCAGAAGGAACAAACTATAAGATCAAGGCATTGATAGCTTTATTTTAGATGTTCGTCGTGGAAGAGCTAGCGAAGAAGAAGCTGAGAAAACTGTTTTCGGAGGAAGTGAGGAAGAGGAAACGATTGCTGAATGGTTTTTCTGAATGGCAAGAACTAAAAAAAACACAGAAGCATGTGAAACAGATACCGGACATGGCTCCAGGACTTGTTTTTGTTTCGCTCAGTTTAAAACAAATGCACATGGCCAGGAGAGGGGACGGATGAGTGACGATAAAGGGGGTAAACGATGGGTGGATGTTTACAGTAGTGTCGTAAAAAGATGCACTCCAAAACTGTAGGGGGAGCTCTGTAGTGGAAAATGGCAAAAAAAAGTGGCCAAACTTGCAAAGTCCCGCTTAAATAAGTGCTTTTGCTGTTTGAACTCTCAAAGCTCAAACAAGCACATTGTACACGGACAAGTACCAGGGAGTGTCTTTGATAAGAGGTTTGAGTATTGGCCACAGAACGTCTCATATTGAGAGTCTTGTGTTGGCAAATATTGACTCAACTGTCCCACATGGACATCAACAAGAACTTAGGAGTCCTTGAGAAGGTTTTCATTACGTGTGTGATATTTTTACTCACTTCAGCACCATTCAGTTCAAATGAAGGGCACACAAACCCAGTGGATGGAAAGTAGAGTTTGCAGCGAATGTGCAGCGAAGAATGTGAACTCCATGGCCTGTAACTTTGTCCTCACTCTGCATCTGTGTCCTGATACGGACCTGGCCGTCTAACCGCATTTTGCCTTCTTTCACCCAGGGGAACATAAGGATCGCATATGTGTTTGGCAAGAGTCCACACCCACATTCCTGTGCTGTGTGCTCACCAGCGCCCTCTCCCCACCTCCACCCCGTCCTCACCACCGTCCCCTCTCCCACTTCGCTCTGACACCAAAACCTTGGCCCACATTGCTGAGCACTGTAAAGAAATGCAAACGCTCATTTTCTTCCCTGGACACAAGGGGAAGCTGAAAGTGTGTCACTTCTTGAACTGAGACGACTCTTTGCTCACTGAACTCACTGTTACAGTATTTACGTCGATTATTTTCCTGGCATCTGATTATCTACAGTCACTGGCTGCGGAACGAAAAGGAAAAAGGAGGAAAATTGTGAAGGAGGAAGAGCTCTTCCTTTTTAATGAGACTCGTCCCCACTGGCTTTGTTTAGTATATTGGTTATCTGTGGACTTACAAGTCAAAGTCAAAGACAGAGAGGCGGTGCAGTTTGCAGTTTGCTGTCTGGGGTGACTGAGTTCAGTGGTAGGGGGTGTATGGTGTGGAATGTGGCTGTAAGGAAAAGCCAGGAAGAATCATTATAGGGAAGAAATGAGACGCCAGAACTGGGAGTGTAGCACACGAGCAGAGAATTTTCACTTTTTTTTTAAATTTTTTTTTTTTTATTATTATTATACAACAAGCACATGGATTAAATCTCTATGATTCTTTATCCTTGCAGGTTTTAAGCACCGAGGCATAATGGAAGATAGATTCTATTCTTTCTAGCCTGAAAACCTACCTGTTTTCCACTGCGATTAAATAGAAATAAAATTATCTTATCTGCTGCATCTCAGCTGTAACTGCAACTTAAGGGCTCTTTTAATCTCCTTTCTCTTGCTATTTCAATGTTTTATTATGCCTTTTATATCTGTAATGCTGCTGCTCTACTTCTCTTTCTTTTTATTGTAAAGCACTTTGAAATGCCTTGATGTTGAAATGTGCTGTACAAATAAACTTGCCTTGCTCTATTCTACATGCACTTGAATGTATACACTATAGGTAATCATAACTTTTCCTATCTTTTAATGCCTTTTTTTCTATCTTTTCTATGTCTCTTTGACAAGTGTAGCAGCAGGAAACACAAGGACACAATCAAATATTGTCACTTTATCTATGTCACATAACAATTAAGTCACTGCATTCACATTGTAAATGTTTTTCCTAGAATCTCAGAACTGGAATGTGTGGGATTTTAACTTTTTATTTAATTTTATATGATATATTTGTGTGTATTGAACAGTATTCCTTTTCTTTAATCTTTTCAGTTTTCTCACTGCATTTGACGCGTCGTCCTCCTCGTTTCACTGCATGTTTTAGTCTGTGTTTTTATGCCAGTGTTTCCCAAACTCTGGCTATGGGGACCCACTTTTAAAAGATGGCCAACTATCAGGAACCAAATCATAAAATGAATATAAAGTGACAAGAGCAAGTTTGTGCATAATTTACAGCCACATCTGTAACACAATATAATACATTTCCACAAGACGTTTGGTAACATAATTAAAACGTCATTTTATGCATGTTATTTTAAACATATACACATATATTTTAACAGAAAGTCCTGCAAATTTGTTTCAGTACCTCAAAAATCTTCCACGACCCATGTGTGGGCGCCGACCCAGTCTTTGGGAAACAACTGCCATTTAACTATTTAAGCAAAGAGGGGCTTTTGACTTTGCATAAGTCACTTTGACATGGAAATGTCAGCTGTCCTATTAGCAGAGACAGAAATGTGACCTCGAGCCAAACCAACTGTTCATCATGGTCTAAGGTTCCGAAGACAGTTTAGGTTTTAGGATACAACTGCAGAAAGACATGACCAGATTAGAGTGGGATTTTTTTTACATGGACAGCAATAATCTGACTATTCCATGGTAGCGAGGGCTTGTCCTCCAAGGTCGGGGGTTCGATCTCATCATGCTGATGTGTCGCTGGGGGAGACACCTGACACCAGATTACTTCTGGTGGTTGTAGATGAGTATGCATAAAATGTGATAGAAAAAAAGTTCAGCATGGAGATTAGATTAGATTAGATAGAAAGCGTATGAATCAGAGTGACTCACAAATACTTTGTTTAAGGCCTTTGGAAAAGCATCTCTTTCTTTGTTTATCACATTACGACATGAGGCTAACCCATTTATGAGAATAATAAAGTTTTTAGCCTTTAGCTAGTTCATCATGTCAGTTCAGGTTTTCCCCATAATTAGGTTTTAGTCAAGTTGCCCACCATACAGTCCCAGTATCAACAGATTAATTCTAAAAGGTTATGTTTATGGTGGTGTTTCTATTTTGTTTTCTGATGATGCGTTGGTTTTGGCCCAAGGAACAAGTATATATTTTATATTCTTACTCTATATTGACAGACATCTGCCTTGTATTTAATGATATGATTTTGAATGTGGATGAGAGCACTTGCCGTATTTTAAGTATGCAATGATAATGAAGGTTTATACTTCAATTTCTACTACTGGCATTTTTTAAACAATTTTCTGTATTGAACCGTATTCACTTTAGTTTATAAAAGTTATTTTCTTTTGTATGTGCTGTATTTTAACGTTCCTATTTGTCTTCTTTATACAATACTTTTTTTACCTATTCTTTCCTACGGTATATTGGTAATTCATCGGTTTGTACTATTTTTAGCTGGAGCAACTATAACAAAACCGGATTTCCCCCTTTGATCAATTACATGTTTCTGATTCTGATGCGTTTATCAATTATCTGGGATGTTTAAAACCAAACCAAAAATACTAATAACCACTTCTTCACCTTGTTCACCGCCCGCTGCAGAAAGACAGATCTGGCACAGCTTTAACACAGAAGTACATTTATTCAGGTCTTAATACATTAATATTATAACAAGTTACATATTTGTATTGATTGCAAATCACACAGCATCATTCCAAATTATTCCTGCATAAGTTAAATGTAACAGATTTTGTATTTTAAAATATGTATTGGGTTTTTTTTCCTCTTGTTACGAGGAGCACTTTATTAAAAAACGTAAGTAAAAGTGCAACGTTTCCATTCATAAAATTACAAAACAATTGGTCCAGAATCTGCTTTTTTGAGCAGGAATCCTCTGACAAACTAAATATTGTGTTTTAAAAATGCACTATATCTTATCTCTTTTTTTTTTTGTCCTCAGTAATTTGCTTTTTTTGATGCTATTTTCTAAAAACGGTAGCTAAATACAAGAAGTACAACATCGTCAGTTTTACAAAAGCTTAGCCTATAAATCACTGCATCATCTATTTTCTAAATAAACTTCATTTTTTTTCTCCCATATAACTATTCTGGAACATAGAGTTTTGACAACAACAATAACAACAACAACAACAACAACAACACCATAATATCTCACAGCGCTATGTTACAATAAAATATCTCTGTCATAAGTTGAAAAGGAAAAGAAAAAAAATATAACAATAGCAACATAAATTTAAGGAATACAATGCATAGATTTTAAAAATTTAAAAATGTAGAGATATAATTTACTTAGTACAGCTCTTTTACGTTTTAGAATGAACCCTGTGACACTGACTACATGGATTCATTACAGTTTATCCTGACTTAAGTGACCGGCACAAATATATATATATATATATTTATAGTTCTGAAACATATCACATGATAAAAATGCTAAATATATCACTTTAACTTCAAAGGCAAATTTGGCTATAGTACATTATGGCATGTTTGGGTAAGAAAAAAGGCAACACCTGGCACCAAAGCCAAACAGCAGCTTCTTTATCGGCTTCTCTGCAGAGCCTTTTTTTTTTTGTTTGTTTGTTTCTTTTGAAATGTTAAGAATTTCATGTTAGTCTTCGTAAACCTGCCCGCTCCCAGGCTTTTTTCTCTTCAAACCTTTGTCAGCGGTGACGGATCATGTGTTATTTCTGCTGCCGAGAATGCGAGTTGTCTTTTCAACCAAACACAAAGGCGTGTGAAAGAGCTTTTCTCCCTGTGGTTGGAGGTGAACTCTTTGGCTGCGCGACTGCACGCTCCTAGTTCTTGACAACACGTGACCAGACACACACGCGTGCGCACACACTTGACGTACGCTGTTTCTGTACAAATCAGTCACTAGACACAAATGTTGAATAAAGGCAGTCTTTAGTTTGACTTAGTTTCTCTCTAAGTCACTTGGTCTTTCAGCCACTTCACGCTCACAGACGCCGTCGTCACAATCTGCGTGAAAAGTCACCGAATGGCTGACTAGTTAGTACAGCAATAAGTGGGAGAAGCGAGTGAGAAAACGCAAATGTACAAGCGAGATAAGATACTTAACACTTAGTAGCACTTTTCAAAGAGGGTAAACGTTTTTTTTTTTCGTTTTTTTTTGAAGAAAATCCAAAATAAACTTATTTTTAAAGAGCCATCAAGCCTTTTACATGTGACCACTAAAAGGTTTAAAAAAGACAAAGATAGGTAAGAGGTAGAGTGAAAGTGGACTCTTGATGAGGGATGGGAATCATACTGAACTCATGTAAATCAGTCGCACTAATGTTTTGCAGACAAAGAGGAAAAAATGAATGATGTTGTGAAACTGAACTGGGGGTCAGGCTGGTTACTCACAGTGTGTCTTCAGCGACTATCTCTGAATGAGGCCTTGATGTGAAAGCAACATTCGCACTGAGAATGTCTCCCCCCCCCCCCTTCTTTCACGACCTGCCATGACATGCAACGTTCACAAAGCGTTCAGAAGCCCCAGCGATAACACGCGACAGTCTTCTTGTGAAAGCAGGGATCTGAAAAATAAAGAATTCACTGTGCTTCTCTTCAAGGCTGCTGGATTTGAGTATCTTCTGGACCATAGACATTAACAATAAATGTACATATATATATATATATATATATATATATATATATATATAGAGAGAGAGAGAGAGAGAGATTTAAAAAAAAAAAACAACCTTCAAGCCTGCAGTCAATATCTAGTTAGGCACAATTAATAGGCCTCTGTGGTATTAAGGTTCAGAGTGACAAATGACTCAGAACATTCTTTTTAAGGTCTGAGTGCCGGTTATTCACTGGCATAAATCTATCTTCACCTCAAATTCTGTAAACACTATTTACAGTCTTAAAAAATACACTACAGACCTGATTTTACAAACTATACCATGACTTTATATTTATATATATATACATTCAGGTAATGAGAAGAGAAAAATGTTTTTTTTTTGTTTTTTTGTGTTTTTTTTTTATGTAACATCGTCCGAGGATCCCTTGAAACATCTCTCACTTTAATTCATATCTGCCCACAAAACCCATGAGCCACATTACCTTCATAATTTGTCCGTAGTGGAAATCAATTATCACTACAATGCACGTACAACAAAGGGTCGATTGTGGAAACAGTAAACAGTGTGGCATGAGTTTGTGCACCTCCACAGATTGTGCTGCAGCTGCAGCTGCTGCTGCTGCTGCTGCTGCTGCTGCTGCTGCTGCTGATGATGATGATGAGCTGTTGCTGACAGTTATCACTTGCAAAAATCGCAGACTAAAACCTGTAATATTTACAGCCTTGGTGAGAGGTGTGCTTCGGTTTGGCTCTTAGGTTAAGGCAAAAATGTTTGGCACTTTTTTTTTGACTTAAAGGTCCAGTGTGAAACGTTTAGGAGGGTTTATTGGCAGGAAATGAATCTACGACCCATAATTATGTTTGTATGAATGAATAAATGCTTAAAAATAATAATAATTGTTTGGTTTTCCTAGCTTGCTTTACAGCAGCCTGAATGGACATATGCAATGTTTTTTTTGGATATCAAAGGTTACATAGACCGTATATAAAAAGTCAACATAGTCTTATGGTTAATTTTTTTAAAACCCGGTATGTATGTAATACCAGCTGTCAGTCATACAGTGATCACTCAGTAAATGTTTACCCATGTTATAAATCAAGTTAGAAATAGGCTCGTTTTTTTTTTGTTTGTTTTTTGCACCCCTGATATCGCACCCTGGTGGCGAGTCACTAAATTGTCACTTCCTGCTTAGACTCACCCTGCAAACCAGAAGACGTACTTATTCTACACGGTCTGTGGTTACTATGCACATGCAGAACGGCTAACGACCCGCCATGACGTGCAACCATTTGTTGCAATCTGCAGTCTCTCCATTAGATGTCACTAATTTTTACACACTGGACCTTTAATGTTTGATATTTCAAAATTGACTGATTGATAAAGTCATTGTCTTCAGTTCAGAGCCTCTAAAGATGTCGCGTCTTCAGCAGACGACCTGTCACAGACTACAGGCAGACGTGCTGATGGTGCAGAAACTGCAGATGATGATTAATCTGAGATGAAGATGAAACATCGCATGACACTTTTTTAAAAAAAAACAAAAAAAACAAACAGCAACAACAACAGTTCAGCTTTTTTTCTTTTTTCAGTCCACAGTTTGTTTTTTTATCCGGACACCCAGCTGTGTGTGGTGGTCTTTACCCCATGAGGGAAACTTTGTTGGGTCACCATTGGCTCAAAATTGAAATCCAGTGAGTCCCCGTCCATCAGAGTGTCATGGAGGACAGTCTCCATGTCAAACTCAAACTTCTCGATGGACATGTCGTCCAGGTCGCTGGGCAGCTTCTCCGAGTGCGATTGTGGCGGCGGACCCGGTCGACCGTATCCATTTGTGTTGAGAGGGCAGAAGCCACCGGGCATTCCTGCTCCGCCCAGGTGTCCTGGGAGGCCGTAAGGCATCTGCATTGGGCTTTTGGTCGCAGGCAAACGCGTTGAGCCCCCGCTGTGGTTTAAAGACATGAGCAACCGGCCATTCTTAGCTTGGCTGTGCATGCCGTGTGGATGAGAGTGAGGGAGACCGTGCAGGTGACCGTTCCCCCCGGCCATGAGTTTGGCTGCATGCTGGCTGCTGCTATACGGTGGCAGCATGCAGCTGCCGCTGGACTGAGACACCACAGTGTCCACTGACGGCATCAGCTCGCTGTGCTGGTCAGTATCTGATGTCAGCAGCTCCTTCAGTAGACCTGCGGGGCAGCTGTACTGACCCATACTGGGCACGAAGCTGGGCTTACTCTCTGGTAGAGTCTGCAGCGGCATGGACGACAGGCTGTTCATTCCCGCTTGACCGTAGCCACACTTGCGATACTCCTGCTGAGGCTGCGTGGCCATACTGGGGGAGGTGTAGGTGGGGTAACCTGGGCTTGGCTGCATCATGGGAGACGGGGAGGACTGGGAGGAGCCAGGGGTCGTTGTCCCGCCGCCGACCTGAGAGTTGTTAGGTGAGAGCAAGTTCAGGTTGTCAAGAAGGTTCTCCATAACGTTCTCAGTACTGTGTCCCAGAGAGCCAGTCATCTCCGTTAAACTGGGCAGCGTGGCTGTCATTTTGCTCCCAGGTGCTCCCGGGTAGCCCATATGCACGTCTGCCTCCCCGAGGTCATCCTCCGGCATGAACGGTGAGAGGCGGCCGCTCAGAGTGCTGGCGTTGGAGCTGGTCCGAGGCCTGAAGCTGTTCCACGCATCAAAGTCGTCGTTGCTGTGGGAATTGGGGCTGCCGGGCCATTTGGAGTAAGAGCCCGGACTGTCAGCGCCTCCTTCAGGGCCGCCCTGCAGGGACAGCTGTGGTAAGACAGGGAGACAGTAAAACACAGGCTTTAGACTGGGAATACAGCAGAGGGCTGAGTGATGCTTCATGTCAAATACCATAATGTGACCATAGGAATGGCTCTTCAGGATACAAGATTAGGAGAAACAATTCCATAACCAGAGCAGATATTCTGTCATTATTAACAAACACAAAGAATTGCTTTTAATAGATTAATTAACTGTTGATTGTAATGAATTTTTCAGGACCTGTTGAACGTACCAGGCCTGCATGTGGCGCTATAACACTGACACTGAAATATGCCAAAAATGTGCATAGAGCTTGAGAACTGTGTACAAACTCCAAACACGAGAAGACGACGATGATAAAGGTGGTGACAGCGAATGCAAAAACAAGAGAGATGCAGCTATGACATTATCGTTTTCCCCAAAATTGTGTACACAAAACACATATTGATGATGTTTTGTGATTTCACTCTGGCACTCATTTTCTAAAAATAGTCATCCCAAAATGCCAGTTCCGTGTAAATAAACAAAAACAAAGTGGATACGATACAAAACTTTTGAGGATTCTCCTAAAGTCGTGTGTTAAAAAGTGGCTATATCTGTTTACCTTTTTCTTTGCTGCTCTTCCTCTGCTCTTGATGAACTTGCTGTTGTTGTCCATGGAGGCAGCTCTGCGTCGCGGGGACTTGCCGCTCTTCCCGCCCTCCGGGTTTAACATCCACCACGAGCTCTTCCCCGTGCCCTCGTTCTGGACGCGAACAAAGCGGCTGTGCAGTGACAGGTTGTGTCTGATGGAGTTCTGAAGAGGAGGCAGAAAAAGGACAGTGAAGTGTTAGGAACAAACAAATGGAGAGAGAGAGAGAGAGAGAGAGAGAGAGATTTGTGTTTGCCCTTTTCCCAAAAAAACTCCTCAGTTCTGCTTTATCGTGCCGGTGTAAATCCCACAGTGCAGGTGCTTCTCGTTTTGTTTGGCCTGACAGCTGACACGGAGGAGAAAGGGCGGCTTTTAAGGTCTGTTAACAATCTAATGCCATTTGCTATTTTAAGACACACATGTGCACAAACATGCACACAATAGGTGTCAATACGTTTACTCCACGAGCAGTACTTCCCGAACAGAACAGGGATTAAGCTGCAGACACGCTTATCTTCCAACCTACTGTACAAGTGGGCCTTTATTTCCTTTACAACAACAGAGGGGCCCTTTGTGAAACGCGGTTGTACCAACACACACATTCCACCTGGGTACGTGTCTCGTCTACAGCAGCACAGAATCAAAGGGAGGAAACAGACTAATCTTTCCTTCTTACAGTCACATTAATTCAACACTCGAATGTTGCTTAGTGACACCCTCAGTGGAAAAACAAATTTTTTGTGCAGGAAGCTAGTGATGCGTTATTAAAACAGTGCAAACAAAAGAGCGAGAATAATGTGCGAACGTCTGAAGAGCAAACCACAGAAAGTGAGAGAGAGAGAGAGAGAGCACGCGTTTCTGTCCTACTTTTACTGGAACGACAGACTGAAAACACAACACATCTCTGTCCCGGTGCGGCTGTTATAAACTGTCAGACTCATCAAACACATCACAAACTGACCTTTAAGTGACCATTTACCCTCCGAGGATAATCTACACTCTGACTCTCTGTTATGACCAGGCTTGTTTTGTGTCCAGGCCATCACATGAAGTAATGAGCCTTGGTCAGACATTATCGTGCAGCTTGTTGTTTTGGAAGAAAGGCTGGAACTCCCGGCACACACACACACGCACACGCACACACACACACACACAGACGCATGCAGAGCTTAGCGTGCATAGTGGCTAACGTCATCAAGCCTATTCCTGCCGTGAGTCACTGCTTCACATCTGGCTCACAGCCTACCCACTGCTTCTCCTCATCTCCACCATCTCTTCTCCTTCTTCACTCTGAACTCTCATCACACTCAAACCTAAACCATTTATTTTATCCATCTATATTCATTTCTTTTTTTTTCCCCCGCTCAGCCTGAACAGTGAAACTGTTTGACTGTCTAAAATCTTCAAAAGAAGTTTAAAGACACAAAATAACACGCTCATACTCCTCTCAGATGCAAAACAAACAAGGTATTTCTTTTTTGCTGCAATTTGTTTGAGTCTCTGTTTATTTCTCTGTAGTGTTGCCTAGTCAATAACTTACTAACAATATTTAAAAAAAAAAAAAATTTAAAACCACAATTTTTTGGTTTCTTCAACTTTAATCACCTGACATCTAATAATAGATATTTACTGATTTGCAAATGTTTTTCCACTTAAAAGTGAAAGGCAATTCATTTGGTCTTGTGGTGTGGACATCAAGCTGGAGCTGCACTAGCTGTTGCCATGGTTGCCAAGCCGGTGGGCAAAAACGGCTTGACTTTGGGAATCTACTATTGGTCAATTTCCCCAATACAACTTCAATTTGTCCGTTATCAAAAACCTTTTTCGTTTAAATTCAAAGTCGATGACTTCAGGCCGTAACAAAGACTTTCTGCTCAAATATTCTCCTTGTGGCAAGATAAATGACACCAATGGGTAAAATTAGTGGAGTGCCTTGCTAATTGGTTAATACATTTGCCAGTTTCTAACTATCGTCTGCTAATCTGATCTCAGTCAAACCCAACTTTATTCCATCTTTGCTCCTTGTTCTCTCTCTATCTGCTTCTGCTTTTATCCTCCTCTGTCGACTCCTCGCTGCAGGACATGAGGACTGCCCTGCTGAACAGCGGCCCTTCACAAATGAATGAAATTACCACCAAATCAAATGACCCGGTCGCCTCAGCCGATGCTCCACCATCACCCCGCCCCCAACCTCTTTGTCCGCCTGCACATCAGAAGTTAGAACAAAAGGCGAGGAGTAAATTCTGGTCTCTCTCCCATGACCACTAAGAGCGCTGGTAATTTCAGCTGTGCTGCAACAAGGAATGACTGCAATGTGAGCACCGACGCCAAAATTCACTGTTGCAGCCTCATATAGTGATGACAGAAAGGACCAAAGACCAAATGTCGCTTCAGGTGCAGCGTGGCTTCTGTTGTGGCTCATGTCACAGCCGACTGCTGCGGCTGACAACATCTCAACATGAATCTCAATGTGTATCAATACCATCAATACAACTACTAACCTCTCGGCACGACTCTATTAATATCACTGTGAAACAAGCAATCATTTCACCTACAAACTTCGAAACGGAAAAACCCTGATTTTCGGTCCGTCTCATTCATGTTGCAGCAGCAGCAGCACAGACTCTCTCAGTCATGAGTCAGAGTATAAAGCAGGCTTCAGTTTTGCAACATTTTTGTTGCATAAACCTGTGATATGTAAATAATATTTCACAACATAAAAAGAACTGCGATAATATTAATATACTTGTAAAAGTAATATTATGGCAATTCCATGTTATTTCTATAGTAATAATCAAGTAATGGTTTGTAATAACTATAAAAAAAAGATTAATTTTGACTTTATAGAATGGTAACATAAGCAGATAATGACTGGGTGTTGTTTTGATGAACATGCTGTGTTTTTTTAATTTTGTCGAGAGATTTGTTGAGTTTTTGACACAGTCGTTCTCAAATTAAGAGACTGAGCCACAGTTTCTTGAAATGTGTTGGAAACACTTGAAGAAAACTGTAAAAGTTTTGATGTAAAGAGGGAGCACAAGTGAGGACGTCATTAAAAAAAAAACTGCCCCGATGGGAAATACCAGAAATGAGTGCTGTGTTATAATGTGGCCGTGAGGCTGAGGGTGTCTGGTGGTGTCAATAATGGAAAAGCCTTGTGTGTGTGGTATTCCTTATGTTGTGGGGACCTAAGTCTGTTTACGCACTCACATTATGGGGACTTGTCTTCCTTATGGGGACAAAAGTCAAGTCCATTTGACGTAAATTGCTACATTCTGAGGTGAATTCATGTTTTAAAGTTAGGCTGAGGTTAAGGTTAGGGTCAGGGTTAGGATTAGGGCACTAGTAATTATGATTAAGATTAGATTAAGTCTCCAGAAGATGAATGTAAGTCAATGCAATGTCCTCTGAAGTCATGGAAACCTGTGTGCGTGTGTTTCAGCTCATGGTTTAAGTGGAACAGCAGCACAGTTTGGTGTTGATTATGTTGTTCCCTCCAGTGCAGCCACTTACAGTTGAGGATGAAATGATTACACCCCCCCCCCCCTGAAAATTCCATTGTTTTAAAAGTATTTCCCAAGTGCTGTTAAACAGTGCAAAGAATATTTAACACAGCTTTTTCAAACTTCCTAGTTTTATTTTGGATGCTTCCATTATTTGACTTTGCACACAGAAATTAAATGTTTCCACAAAAACCATAAATGGTAAAACAATGCAATTGCTGATATTTTTTTCCCCTCCCCTAATTTTAATCTCCTTTTATTCATTTCTAATCAAGACTGTCTTCTTCTTTTGAGTCCTGCAACTCTATGATGCGACACAGATTTATCTTGGGCTGCCCTGCACAGGAATCCTAACACTCCAGCTAATCACTGCGTGCAAAGTTCAATCGTAATCACACCCAACTTGTTCGTATCTCTTAGGAAACAGTAAAGGCCAGGATTCCCAGTCGACCAGCCAGCCATCACAATCAACATTCCTCAGCAAGGTTACAAAACCCGTGATTTCTCACAAATGAACTCTGATGACTGCTGCCGGAGGACGATCCTATCTTGTGTTGAGCTCGAAACTATGACAATAACTTTGTCCCATTTCAAAAGAGCAGTTTCCAACCACTTTTTTTTTGGCAAAGAACCCTGTTCTTAACTTACCATCAGCAAAACTGAATGAACTGTTCAACTTTTTTTTTTTGCACTGAGGAATTTAATCATGATCATAATAAATGCTAGTTGTTCGTAGCCAGAGATAATAAAACTCTTCTCTGTTCTGCCTGAGCTCACCGCGAACAGCACCACTTCCATTCTCCACAGCCAACAGAACAGAGCAGCTGTGGTAGAAAAGAAAAAAAAAACAACAAAACACCAGGAAGTGACCACATGAAAGCGGACAGTGACAGGAAACAGCGCTGACTTCCTGCCTCGCAGGAAACACGGCGGTCGTGAGGCAGAGAAAAAGGCATGGAATGTGAAGCCGCAGAGGTGTGAGCCAAGTGGACGCTACAAATATAGCAGACACACACACACACACATACACGCAGACGCACACGCACACGCGCACACATACACGCAGACACACACACAGACACACGTACACAGACACACACACGCAGACACACACACACAAACACACAGACAGTGTATGTTTAGCAACAGGCACAAATCCATGATGTCACACTACATCATGTCAATCATGTCTCTTACTAATGTAGAAAATGAATTACATCCCTGAATATGGCATGACTCAACAAGTGACTGCAGTATGTGTGCGCCTGACATGCATGGGTGCGTGCGTGTGTGTGCTTGTATCTGTCACCACTTTAGGACCTTCTCTGTCATAAACACTGACCTTGTCGGGACCACACGTCCTCATGGAGACCAAAACCTGGTCCTAATGAAGCAGAAACTGATTTTTGAGGAACTGCTTAAGGTTAGGGTGTGTGAACATTAGAGTGTGTATGTGTTCTGGGCTGAAAAAGAGAAAGTGGGGTCACATTATGGGGACTTGTCTTCCTTGTGGGGACAAAAGTCAAGTCCTCATTAATTAAATTACTACAATTTAAGGTGAAGACATGTTTTATCGTTAGACTGAGGTCAGGGTTAGGTTAAGGTTAGGGTCGGGGTTAAGTCTCCAGGAGATGAATGTAAGTCAATGTCCTCTGAAGTCATGGAAAATGTGTGTGTGTGTGTGTGTGTGTGACAGGGTGGACACACTGTACTGGTTTAGCCTCCCTCACTGGACTGGCAGCACAGCTGAAAGGCCACAGTGTTCGCTGCATCACCCTCTCCTTCTCCTCTCCTTCCCTCTCTCTTTATTCCTCCTCCTTTCCTCCCTCCCTTTCCGGTCTCCTCCCTCGTTTGGTGTCCTCCCCTTCTTGCCTGTGCTGACCTCCTCTCACCCCGTCCCTATTCTCGTCCTCTTGTCTCCTTTGTCCCCTCCTCTGACTTGTCTTCTGTCCTTCCTTCTCGCAGTTTCCTCCTCCTTTCCTTTTTCCTCGTCTCCTTTCATCTCCCGTCCCTCTTCTCTTTCTCCCTTATCTCCTCCTGCCTTCCTAATGTACCTCCTCCTTGCATGTTGTCCTCTCCCTCTCTGCACTTGCCCTTTCCTCTAACTTAGTTTTTCACATAAAGTAGCAAAGTACTTAAAAAAGGTTTACTTAGTTTTATTTTGCAATGAATTCAGTTCAGTTCAGTTCAGACTATTCCTGTAATTTTGTTTCCTTTGTCCATGTCTCCATATCACTTCTTCTCCTTTCACCTCCTCCCTTAACTTTATTTCCCTCTTTTTTTCCCTCCTATCCTTATCTTGTTTATTTCTTCACCTCTCCTTGTATTCTTTTTGAATACTTTTGCTCCATTTCCTTCCTTTTCTGTGTCTCTCCTCTCGTCTTCTACTCTTTCTCACAGACTAGACTTCTGACCATTAAAGTCAAGGTTCACTGCAGTATTTACGGTGTAACTACAATGCGATGGAGCATTAGCACAAACTACTCTATGTTGCAAGGACGCGAAGGATGATGAGATATGGATCATTTCAAAAAAAAATTTTTTTAATTTAAATTAAACTCCAGCCTTTTGCATGTTGTTGTCATTGTTTTTCAAAACAAAACAATTATTTGTTTAGATTAATTACAAAAATTAGCCCAAACGAACAAAAAAAACAAAATAAGAAATAGTGGAGACAGTGAACCAGACTGAGACGGACCCAATGACCGAGAGATGCTGACGCTCGCAGAGAAGCTCAAATGTCAACTGATCTAATGAGAAGGGGGGGGGGAAAAGAAGAAGAAAGAGAGAAAGAAAAAATCCCCAGCCGACTGCGACACCTCCCACACGCAGAGGCTGCTTTGAATCAAGTCAAGCCACAAGTGAAACCTCAGCTGCAAAGGCCACACAGCTCCAGGTATGAAGCCCGTGCAGCAAAGCTCCCTCGTCACTGACATGAAAGCGTGCAGCAGGTACAAAAACCCACACATGATCAGTTTGTGTTGAAGCAGTTTCGCACGCACTTATCAAAGATCTGGAACTAACGAAAATGAAAAGAAAAGAAAAAAAGTAGTGGTTTGCCTGCTCTATATTTCCAATGAACTCATTAGATAACGGTGCTGTCCTGAAGACACCCGTTCACCTTTTATTATCTACGTTTGTGCCGTAACTGTAGGTTTGTTCTTACACTGAAAGCAGCTATTTTCTGTGTAATGTCTGCGGCTGAGGGGAGAACCTATAGAGTAGGCCATTCCTGACCGCCGCAGTAAGTCGCCTTAAAGCTGTAGCATGATTATGTCTGCAGCTTTGTGCTGAGTCCGGCTGAGTTAGAGCAGTGTGGTTAAGGTGGGGAACCTGTTATTAGGCTAACACCAGCTCAGCAGGTCTGCCTGCTTCAACATCAGCACGGGCCTGATCACACAGCTGCAGGTGAGGTGGCAGCAGCGTGATGAGGAACTAGCAATCACGGGGGATCACGGAGTCATCAAACGATGTGTTCGCAGCAGGTCAAACCCGCCCCCCCCCCGGGTGTCAGATGTACGCCAGACGCCGCGTCCATGAGATCATGACAGCAGGTTCACTAAAAGCAGCGCTTTGTGGTAAACTGGTGATAGAATGAGACTGAAATAATGATACAGTACCTGGAGGCAGAGAATATGGAAGACAGACATGAGCAAGAGGGAAGAGGCAACGGTTATTTTTAGAGATTCAGGTGTTTTTGGCTACAAATATGAGCTCACGCAACCTCAAATTATTATTTTTTTTTTTTTGGTGCAGAGAGAGAAATGTCTGTGGCATAGAGGACCAAAAACTATCAAACATTAGGGCTGCATACAGAACTTTTAATGGTACTGACTAATTGATTATTTGATTACTAAATTAATTGCCAACTGTTTTGATAACCGGTAACTCAGTATTCAAGTTTTCAGATTTTCCAGCTTCTTCTTAAATGAGAATTTTTTCTGTTTTTTTGAATCTTTAAAATAAGTGATTTTAGTTAGTGGACAAAAGACATTTAAGAACATCATCTCAAGGTTCCTTTTTCTGACATTTTTGGGACCAAACAACTGATAAATTCATGTTGATTAATCAGTTATGACCAAATAACTTGTACAATCAATTTGTGCTGAAGAAGATACATCTAAATGGAGACAGTAAAGTGAACTCCGGCTGAGAGAAAAGCTGTTGCAGCTTCATTCGCCACATATTTTTAGATTTTTAAACATAAACATTTGGTTTGTACGCATACGCCGAACACATGAACTAAAACAGACATCTCAGACATGAACGAAATATGGTACAAAATGTCCTAATGCTGCACAAATGTGTTATTTAGGTGAAAATCAACATAATGTTATAAATCACAGGGTCCTGGAATGACTGGGAAAATCCAGGCTCTTCATGATAAATCGCTCAGACTGTATGTAGGCAAACAAGAAAGCAGTTTCAACTCACTATGGCTCCATTTACGATTATCCCAAGAATATAAATTCACCCCTATACCTTCACAGTGTATGTGAAAATATAGCATCATCCCTGCTACAAAGAAAAATTAAACAGCCGCTTGTTTTTTGTGGGAGGGAAATTTCTGTCTGGCCACTTAATGAAGGCAGATCTGTGATTTACTAGACATCAAACGTCAGTAATGACAAGATCCAATTATTTGAATTGCAAACGTCTGCACCTAAATTTTTCCTGGAGTTTCTGCATCATGTGCTTTTTGGTTACTGGTGTAGCCATTTGAACAGACTTATTGTTTCTGTGCATGTGATGATTGGTTTTAATGCTGTGTTTCGCTGTAAGCTAAAGGGAAGTGACAGAGAAACCGCTGCAGTTTGTACATGCTGGATTTCACGCGTGCTGGGCTACACACAAGGAACCACTCACTCACTCACTCACTCACTCACTCACTCACTCACTCACTCACTCACTCACTCACTCACTCACTCACTCACCATATTCACACAGCAATCTTTGATTGGTTATCATCAGAACTGACCGGTGATAATCACAGACCTATTTACTTGTGTCAATAAAGCAATGGCCATAAAAAAAAGTTGTGGAAATAAAATGACAGGAACAGGAAATGTAAAAGCTCGGCCCCGTTAAAAGAAATCATCATGGTAATAATTCACACCACCAGTTTCATTAAAACTGCTCAAATGAAGGAAATTACTTTTGTTGCACAGCACATCAGGGAAAAAGCATAACCATGTTTGCAGTGATAAAAAAAGAAATGTGTGAAACCACAATTTCTATTTTTCAAAAACAGGCTGGAGTTAAAAATAGAAACTGACCCTAGGATATATTTCAAGACTGAAATAAGTCATTTATCTCCTCTCCCTCCATTCCACCCCAGTCTCTTTTTCCTCTCTTGTCCCTTTTCACTTGTTCCTCTGGGATACTACGCACGTACACAAATGGCCGCAGCTGATCACACATTCGTGTTGCAGAAAAAGAGAGGCAAAAAAAAGGATCCCTTTCTCACCCGCTGACGCCAACGTCCAATAATTCAATTTGGCAGGGAGAGGGGAGAGAGGAGGCCCAGGACAGAGAGCGCTCAGTGTGGAGCTCCTTAAATTCACTTTGGAGTTCTATGAGCTCCAGTCGCGGCCTATGACTTCCAGAAAGTACCTCATCAAAATGGTCATTATCAGATGCTTCAGGAGTTATATGGCCATTGAAAAGCACACATGGAAAGAAAAAAAAGGAGGCAGAAAATGCAAGTCATGCAGAAGCAAATCTGTCTGCAAATGTATTTACTGATGACGTCTCTGCAGGATCTACTTTCTTTTTTTCTTCACAAGCTTCCGCAAGGAATCAGAGTGCAAATGCTCCTGACACACACTCGCACAGGTTTCCATGACTTCAGAGGACATTGCATTACATTCATTTCCTCTAAACTTAACCATAATTATTAATGCCCTAACCCTAACCTCAGCCTAACTAAGCATGGTTTTACTTTAAAATCTTGTGAATTACATTAGGACGTCTTGATTTTTCCCCAATAAAAAAAGGAATAACAGGTATAAACACACAGAGAGAGAGAAAGAGATGAACTTTGTAGTGTAAGCTGACTGTTTTATTGTATTTAATTTGACTTATTTGTTCTCAGAAACTTTATAAATGCTACTCATTCACAAAAAAATGTTTTCATGAAACTTGGATTTAGGGATGGCACAAGTCTGATACAGCCATTTTAGATCTTCAAAACTAGAAAAACTGTGAACATGCAGTATATGTGCTAGCCATTTTAAGGACATCATTTATTTCAAAGACATAATTCTCTAACTGTGTTACTGTTGGATTATACTGGATTTCATAATCTGTTCATTAGCTGCTCCAGTGACTCTGACCAATAGCAGACCCTTACTGATACTGAGAATTGTATCGGCTCTATTTAAATATTAAGTGTATACATTCATTTTATTCCAACTGTACAGTACACGTAAGCTGTAGTGCAAGCACAAAATGTGGATGAATGTTTATTTAAGTTGTTGGAGCACGTGTGGTGGCCTGCGTGCACAGGCCTGATCCAACATGGGAGGGAGAGTGAGGAAAGAGTATGGACTCTATACATTTGTGCTTGTTAGCTCAGTTAATCCTCGCAAATACAGGTATACCCCTTGAGGTGTTTTTATGACTTTGTTAAACTGAAACAAGTTTTGCTTGTTGACAGTCGTACCAACTCTGACCTTCAACTAAGTCCTGTCCCCTTTAGTTACTGCTGCTTTTGGTGCATTTATGCTGAAGTAAGAAGTCAGAATTTCGGAGTTCCTAGTCTGAAGTTTCCACTGGAACGTCCCACATCTCACGATCAAAGAATTCGGTGCAACCTCACAAACCCCGACGTAGGATTCCAAGATGGCTGCCACTCGTGTCAAGAGTAAAAACACTCTTCAAAGTCTTTAAACTTCTCAACTAGAAGCCTCTCCTGGTCATGTGTGTCACTGTTGCACGCGCCCCAGGCACAACATTAAACCACAACAATCTAATATTCCACAAAACAAGTGCGGAAATGTCGAAAACCGTACACCTTCTCCATTGGAGTCAGTCTCTGGGAGATTGTCCTGCTTTGCTGCACTTTGATTGGCCAGTCTGTGTTGTGCAAGCAAGTCTTTGTGAATGGTTGATTACAACTCATACTGCAATCCCAATATGTCTCAAAATCATCCCAAAATGACTTTTATGACCCTATGGTGCAGCTCCACTGCACAGAGACTCTGCTCATGTTGTCATGGTTACGTTAAAACCTTTTGTTTCACATAAGACTTTTTAAAATTATGACAAGTGTTAATTTTGGCTTTGTTGATATTACACCAGCACTGTTTGATAAAAAGACTTGTGTTGTTATGTTAAACAAAAGTGTCTACCCGTGATTAAAAATAAGACATAATTCTCTATTTGTGTTATAAATAGCCTTTTCACATAAATAAGAGATAAACAGCCCACAACATGACTCAGCTAGAATGCTGTTACAGATTTTTATTTACATTATGATACATTTGATACATACTGTAGGACTGTTGGATTATATTGGATTTCATAATCTGTCCACTAGCTGCTCCAGTGACTTTGACCAATATCAGACTGATACTGATAGCTGCAGTGCAAAGTGCAGATCAATTAAGTTGTAACTACTACATAACATAACATATTTTGGCTGCACTGATTTCTAAAATATTGGCATCAGATATAGAAAAATCAGTATGGGTTTTAAGATCGCTCGGTCTCACAGACGCTGCAGACAAATGATCATGCAAGTGGGTTTGTACACAGAGTCACTGACACTCCATCTTTCATCGCCGTATGATAGTGTGAGACGGGTGACGGAGTGGACGGGCTATTAGCGAACTTCCTGCTGCGTTGTATCCGCACAGGAAGAACTGGCCAGTCCTGATACTGATCCCACCGATGCTTCTGGACTCTGTGCTGAACACCAGAGGCGAAAAATTAGACCCTGGTTGGTTCGATGTTAAGAGACCAGCTGAAGAAAACAGCAGGTTCAAGAGCCACTACTTCCTAATGAAAACTATGCAGTCTGACGGGGCAAAACAAGAGGAAAAAGGAAGAGGGGGCTTGTCCAGGTAGACTTTTCCAGTAGGATTACAATAACAGATAAAGCTCTTACAGTACGTCTTAGAAACAGTTCCCCCAATTAAGCTTTGCCCTTGTTATGGATCCAAATAAACAGAACCTGGTGAGAGAGCAATAAATCATCAGCTGTTTCCCCGTGGTTTGGTCAGGCGAAGACATTTGGACAAATTGCTCCTAGAGGACAGACACATGACCGAACGAGCAAGTGTGTGACCACAGTTGCAGCTGACTGTCTTCCCTTCCAAGTGTGTGAAAGAACTTACCTCGACTTCATTTACCATTAAAACTCAAAAAAGATGTTTAGTCTGTCAATTGTGGACTATTTTTAAAACATGGTTGTCCGATCTGTCGAGTTGACCTGGCTCCTGATTTTTAAATATTAAAGGCTCGTTCTGGGGTCATGAAAAGCAACAATTCATACAATCAGGTGATTGTACACTGTGTCGAATCCAGAATATTTCACCTAAATTATACACAATGGACCTTTAAAACCCTCAAACTACATAAACCAGAGTGAAATAGTAAGAAAGGTTGTTGTTGAAGAGAACCAAGCCAAACTATTTGCGTGGGTTGTCCTGAAACCTTAAAAATCCAATCTGGTTTACACGCTTCATTGTTTTCATTTCAGCAGGGTCGCAAGAGACGGAACTAGAAACAGTGAGACTATTTAAGACAATTCAATGGTAGTTAGCATCCAGTAGAATGATGAATGAAGTCATTACCCAAAACAAAAACATGCATCTATGTTCTCTTCTCAAGCTGTCAGAGTTTATGAAGCTCGGTTCGACTCAAACACCACAGAAATCAAATGCTGCACTTTAGAACAAGGACTAAGTTGTGCATTTGCAGAAGCATCTGGACAGGTTTCTTCGAGAAGTTTTTAAACATCACTAAATGTAATCATTTGATCAGGTAATGCCACTGTTTTGAATTTCCATGATACCTTTAACCCTGTCAGTGCATTTATTTTAACAATGACTAAAAACATCACTATACACAGAGTACAACATGAAAACCAGCAACATAAAGAAATAATGTATGTATTATACATATTTAAATATTAACTATGTCATAAAAAAAAGACAATTTAACTAAACAGAAGAAAATAACTCCATTGTTCCGAGGAACATGCACTTTTATATGATAAACCACTAATTTACTAAAACGGAAATAGACATTTTCTTGATAAAATCACAAACCGCCTATATTTAGAGCGTGTTTAAGCAGCGTGTTTGCAGCCGCGTTCTCAGCCGGGTGTTTACATGCTCAGCTCTCTCCAGGACTAGCTGATTTCCTGACTCAGACTTAAGCAGCGCGTTGCTCATGTGCACAGACAGGGACCGGGTTGTGCTGGCAAAGCTTACCATGCTAAAATATGTGCATGTGTTTCTGTGCGCGACACAATGCGGGTCTGTAAAATGCACAGAGCTGTGTCTGTGGAGCACGGGGCTATTTTTCGCCTCTGATCGGCAGAACGGCTGGGCTGTGCCGCCGCCTGCTCGGCCTGGATAAAGATGCAGTGTGTGGACGGTTTCTGGGAGCACGTGTGGTGGCCTGCGTGCACAGGCCTGATCCAACATGGAAGGGAGAGTGAGGAGAGAGTATGGGCTCTATATGTATGTGCTTGTTAGCTCAGTTAATCCTCGCAAATACAGGTATACCCCTTGAGGTGTTTTTATGACTTTGTTAAACTGAAACAAGTTTTGCTTGTTGACAGTCGTACCAACTCTGACCTTCAACTAAGTCCTGTCCCCTTTAGTTACTGCTGCTTTTGGTGCATTTATGCTGAAGTAAGAAGTCAGAATTTCGGAGTTCCTAGTCTGAAGTTTCCACTGGAACGTCCCACATCTCACGATCAAAGAATTCGGTGCAACCTCACAAACCCCGACATAGGATTCCAAGATGGCTGCCACTCGTGTCAAGAGTAAAAACACTCTTCCAAGTCTTTAAACTTCTCAACTAGAAGCCTCTCCTGGTCATGTGTGTCACTGTTGCACGCGCCCCAGGCACAACATTAAACCACAACAATCTAATATTCCACGAAACAAGTGCGGAAATGTCGAAAACCGTACACCTTCTCCATTGGAGTCAGTCTCTGGGAGATTGTCCTGCTTTGCTGCACTTTGATTGGCCAGTCTGTGTTGTGGAAGAAAGTCTTTGTGAATGGTTAATTACAACTCATACTGCAATCCCAATATGTCTCAAAATCATCCCAAAATGACTTTTATGACCCTATGGTGCAGCTCCACTGCACAGAGACTCTGCTCATGTTGTCATGGTTACGTTAAAACCTTTTGTTTCACATAAGACTTTTTAAAATTATG